>JAKCPI010012851.1:0-63868 GCA_023213315.1 Euborellia annulipes | reverse complement strand
CAGATTAAGCTTGTCTGTAGCTAGGGGTCCACAGTTATAAATTTAATATCTTATGGGGCCGTAAATTATTCCACTTGGTTATCCTATCAAATATTATCCTATTCCTTCATTTCCTTTCCTGACGAGAAAGTTCATCGCCTTCCCTATTGGCTCTCGTTGAACTATGATATATTTATATAAATATATATAGACCAAGAAATTCTATATTTATTTATAATATATATCGTAGACTAAGAATGAATAAATAGTATTTTACAATATAAAATAAAATAAAATTTTATTGATTAAATAATACATACATTGTCTATTACAAATTATTTTTATTTAAATACATGTTCAATTTTGTTAATATTGTAAAATAATGAATAAGTTTTAATAAATACATTTAACTAAATATACCTTTTTTTACTTATTTTTTTCTTTTCATCATCATAGAATGTAAACAGACTCTACCTCAAGACAGCTTCCGACTTAAATAATATTACCACAGCAATTTTTTATACTATTTTTTTTAATTTCTCATACGATTTAAATCGTTTTTATAATCTAACTTTAATGAAATAAGAGCAACGGTCTCCCTTCATACAATAAAAGCTTTTACTATGATAAACAGTATAAAATTGTTATATATTTCTGGAATAGAAATTATACATTCTTATTTAATGAATAAAATAATATAGTTTATTTAAATTTATTATGACAAAACAATAAATTTTAAAAAGAATACTCTGATAATATTTGCTTAATGTGATCTATATACTATTTATAAATCTACATATTAGTTCCGGATATAAAATTAGGCTTGCTAATGCATCAAAAATATATTATGCGCATTTGAAATGAGATTCGAATGACGCTGATAGACTAATATAATTTTACTACTAGTTTTAAAGATATTAAATAAATTAACAGTACTAATTAAATTAAAATGTTATAGAGTCACAATTTTATTATTATTACATTAATAGATAAAAAAAATATTGTAAGCACAAAACTGTGTTCTTCACCAAGCCAGAATTCAAATCGTCCTCTAATATCTACAAGGAAAACATCTCACTAATAATTATAAAATAATTTATTAAAACGAAAAATGAAATGTTAAAACTAAGGTGACCATTCGTTCCGTATTTAGATGCAATGTCAGGTATATTTTGAAACAATAAAATTGTCCCCTCTTTAAACTAGTGTCCCGTAAAAGTCCCGTTTACCAGTAATACTTATAATCTTACTTTCTTTCGGTCATTAGGCTAAAGTAAAGCTACCTGCTGTGGAGAGAATTTTAAAAATATTTATTCCACTTAAATCATATTTTGAATCTATGCCCAAATATTACTAAACAATTCTTTGAAACTTCCTCTTCGGTAACATGGCTTTTTTGTTCATTCCTTTTAAGTCACTATTCCACAGTGCTGGATTTACGCCCGGGCCTAGGGGCCCAGCCGGTCTGGGGGCCCTGGTTGCGGAGTCTTTTTTTTCAACCTAAAAAGATCACAAGGGATCTACAACAGGCATTACAAATATCATACAAGTATGGAATCACAATCTCTGGCTAAACAAATATCGCTTAACATTCTCATTAAAATTACTAAGAGTTTTTACGTTGGATTGCTGCTCCATTTACATAAGCACATTTATCCAAACGTAGGAATTGCGTTCCGAATGCTGTTGTGTACACCAGCGTCAAACGGCTCAGCAGAACGGTCGTTTTCAGCGCTAAAGAGAGTAAAGAATTACTTAAGATCTAACATAGGAGAGAACAGGCTCAATTCACTCTCTGTAATGTACATAGAGTCAGAAATAATGCAGTCAATTGACTATGAAGACGTCATTCGTTCTTTTGCACAGAAGAAAGTTCGCCGTAAGATTGTATAAATTCTATAGAATAACGTAACTATATAGTAACATAGACTGTATTATTCTGACGTTTATTAAAATCATTAAAGTCAATTAAAAATTTATTTTTTTCTCTCTTCTTTTGTCATTTTTTAGTTTTATTCTTTTCTCTATATTCATCAGTATATTTATTGTTTTTTTCCATATAATTGTTGTTTCCCTTTTTAAATTTTTTTCTCTTACTTGATCTGTTTGTATCATATTGTTTATTTTCTTTGTAATTAAATTGGCCTAATATTGTACATTAAAAAGGCTAGATGCCCCTACAAATACCCAATACAATGTTCTTGAATAAATAAATAAAAAAAATGTTCTATATTAGTGCATTTAATTTGCTAAATTTCCAAAATAGCTTCGAGATGGGGGGGGGGGGGCAATGTCAAGTGCCTAGGGGGGCCCTGGGTCTCTTAAATCCGCCCCTGCTATTCCATAAATGTATTCTTGAAATTCAAGCTCAAAATGTCTCAATAATTGAAGTATCGTCTATTTTGGGAAATCTTAAAATAAAATTGACAGAAAGAAGAAATGAGTCTTTTTTACAGGTAATAGTTAAAAACTTGCTATCAAAGTTAGAGGGGTTCAACCTCGAATCACCAGTTATTTTATTAAATCTGCGTTATCTTTCTATAGCACGTGTATAGAATATTTAGAACAATGGACAGGGAAGTTTGAAGATATAAAATGTTTGCACATTTTACAACTGCAAACATTTCCCATGGGAACATAAGTACTTAAATGAGGTCGAATTTTGCTTTTGTTTGCCTGCAGCATCAAATGCCCCCATAGAAAGAATATTTTCTTGGATGAATAATCTTAAGGTCCTGTGAAAAAACCCAACTTTCCATTGAAACTGTAAAGGCAAATTGGTATGGTATGGACGTGTTCTGAATTTTACGAATATATTGTAAAGACAATGAGCTGCTAAAAAAAATTCATTCTGTAGAAAAATCATAATATTGTTTTTATTTTTCAGTAGGTACATTAAGTATATTAACAAAATTTTTTAAGTTTTTTCTATAAAGGTACCTACATTTACCTACCTATTCTTTAAAATGAATTTTTTTTGGTTAATTAAATTTTAAAAATGTTCTCGCTTAAAAATTAATCATTAATCTTACCTAGCACCAGTTCTTACCCTCTATCACGACTTCTATTTATATCCCCCGTATTTTGCTTAAAGATAAATTGTCACCTTAACTTAAGTATTTGAAACCAATAAGCGAATGACACATGTCAAAAATATAATGTTTCGAATTATACTTTATTAATCTTCTAAAAAACAAATATGAAGTTAATTCAAAGAATACGTTGGTTAAATAGTAAATAAACTGGAACGGATCGTTCCTAGACTTTATCCATAGTCGTTTGAAATATTAATATGTTTATTTCTTTATTATTAATCAGATATCACTTGCAATTTGCAGGTCATGTTGACTTTAATTCAAAAATAATGATCGATTCTCGATTTTAAAGAATTAAAAAAAAAGTACTATCTTACTCTAGAGTAAAGTACTTTAAAAAATAATTTTACTAAAAACTTTATTTAACCTTTTTTATGCTCCCCAAGGTATTTAATTGGGATATTAAATATCATCAAAATTGGTTAAGTCATTTTCAAGATATTTAGAAAAAACTAAAAAAGTCTGAAATAAAGTACTAATGTTTGTGGGCCGATATGTATCAAAAACTAATCAGCGCTTCATTTTGTTAAACTAATGGTAGGTGTTCAATTTCATTTCAATCGGTGCAACGGTGTGGAAAAAATCGTGGGCCAAAAAAACGATAATAGACATCCATACAACGATCCGCAGGCACTAATTGTTACGCCGACGATAGATAGCACTCTGCACGGCAAACCCTCACTCCCGAACAATCGAATCAATGTTGCCTCCTCAATCACTCTCGACCTAGACAAACTGAATAAATGGGGCTCTCAAAACTTAGTTAACTTTAATGCAAACAAGACTCAATGTTGTCTAATTTCCCTGATATTCACTTCGATTCGAATACCCTGAAAATGTGTGACAGCTTATACATGTTGGGCGTCTCTGTCGCATCAGACCTGTCTTGGAATGAACACATCTCCTCTGTGGCGAAATCTGCAGCAAGGAAGATTGGCTTCTTATTCAGGTCCAAGCGATTTTTCAAGCCCCCACATCTTCTCACCATCTACAAGGCCCAAATCCACCCCTGTCTCGAATACGGCTCTCATCTATGGAGAGGAGCCTCTAAATATTCTCTTGCTACTCTGGACGCAATTCAGAAGCGAGCCGTCAGGCTAATTGACGATTCTACCCTTACCGACTCCCTCGACTCGCTAGCTCATCGACGAAATGTCTCTGCCCTTTCCCTTTTCTATAGATACTATCCCGGCCGGTGCTCCGATGAGATAATATCAATAGTTCCCCCCAAAGCATGCTTTGCACGTAGCACGCGTTTTGCCGACTCCCAGCACTCTTTCGCGGTCAAATTAGAAAAGTGCCGGACCACTTCATTCGCCAATACGTATATCCCCATGACTTCAAGGAACTGGAACTCTCTCCCAGCACTTATAATCTTCAAACCTTCAAAACCCGAGTGCATAAACACCTACGTCTACACCCTCTCACTAAATCAACTTTCCCTTCTCTTCGGTAATGCAAGGGTCTTTCGAGATCCATAGGGGCCTCATCTTTACTGTGCTTTTTGCATTCGATTGCATTAAAAAAAAAAACTAAATGAAAAAATCGCACTTTTTGGCCTCTGGACGAGACCCCATGTAATTTTTGGCAAAACCGTCACGTGCTAAAATTCAACCTAATTGAATACTACAATTTGTGACTTTAATTGACACCATGGGTTCCGTAGTCTTTTCCTGAGGACCCTTTAAATTCACGCTTGACGCGAGACCGATTACAATACTTTACCCATGCTCCGCTATGGATAAAGTAAAAATAAATTTGAAAGAGAACCTAAAGTGATTAGATCGAATCGAGGAGGACCGAAAAAGAATATTTAAATAAAATAGTTTTCTATTTTTTGAAATCACAAGGAATTCAATCCTAGTTAACTGCTCCCTAATCTCCCCAGCAGAACGAAAAATTTGAACATTAGTAGAACTATTTTGTCTAATATACTTAAGAAAAGAGAAGGAAATTACAGAATAGAACTATAGAAATGATATTTATTGGATATGACCAAACATATAAAGCATATAGGTGTTTTCTTTTGCAATGTCATAATCTTCTTTCCAAGGGAGCGTGACCCTCACATCTCCATATTCTAACACCCCTAGTCTTATTGATCGCAACCCGCCAGCGTGGTCTGAGTCTGACCATAGCTGTAGCAGCATGAAGTGTAATGCCAAGTTGAACCCATCTATCTTTTATCTATGGTTGAACCTTTATTTGATTTGTCCATCTGCCTTTTCTTCTTTTGCCCTCCACCTTGCCCTGCACGAAATCCCCTCCAAGCCGATATTTGAGCGGGTGAGGTGGCCGAAGTACTTGATCACTCTCTCGAGTACCATCCCAGAAAGACTCCGATCCGCGTGAACTTCCTCTATAATTGACTTATTAGTGGACTGTCCAAAGGACTCTTAACATTCTCCTCCTACACCACATCTCGAAGGAGTATCCGATCGCAGTTCTTCCTCTTTAAGGTCCATGTCTCGGAGGCATAGAGGGAAAACGATAGTCTTGACTCTTTAATTGACTCTATATCTAGATGTCTAAGACTCTCTTCCATTAAAGAATACAATTTTCTTTGAATTCACTTCATTAATTTGACAAAATTTAAACAAATTTGAAGAAGCATTACAGATAGCTATCGATTTAATTAACATCCATTTGTTCGATTAAACTCAACTTCAAACACTTTGTGAAATAACTTTTTACTGAAATTAGATTTTCTTTAATATGAGGTACAGAGTTTCTGTAAGTAGTGATATGGACAAGACTCTTTTTCTATTTATAGTTTGTTAAATCTGCTTCTGGTCATGTTTCAAGTGCTGTGAGCACATGATTGTCCTAGCTCCTTGTAAAACTATTCACCCGTGTCCAACTATCCTCGCCAAGGTCAGTTAGATTTCGAAATAAATAGGTAATTTCAGTCATCTCATTAAACTGAAGTGATTACTGGGGTGCTTTTTTTGATGGTAATCTTTTAGAGGTTTGTCTTTTTCCGGGTCATGACATAATTGATTGTCTTACACGGGTAATCCAATCAGCGTCCTGACTTAATCCATACTATTGTCTTGGTGTACTACATTTCAAATATTTTCTTTAATTAATAATAGCTCTAACTTATATATACATACAAAATAATTTAAATTATTTAGCTTCGTAGGTAATTTGTACCTTTATATTTTCAGCCATAAACATAAAAAAAACTTAATAAAATACCTTTCTACAATTGTCTTAATATTTGCAATATTTGCTAAATTTTATTATTCGTTAATTATTATTATTTTATAGGTTCAATACTGGCCGCACAAGTTGTAAGAAAAACTTCTATATAGGACCAAAAAACTTTATATGCTTTTATGAGTAAAAAATGAACAAGAAAAAACAATTACCTAGATAAAATAAAAATATAATAATTATGTCTTGCACAATTGAACTTACAAATTTGAGGGGTATTTAATAAATTAGCATAACTACTTCAATTCGATTAAAATGCTGAAGCATAGGTAGTCGAAATTTTATTAAAATAAAATTATTGTAAGCAGAAATCTGTAAGTATGTAATTTTGTTCTTTAGATAAAAGAATAATTCAATAATTCGCATTGGATAAAGTAATGTTAACCTACACCTTTTTTTTAAGTCGGTTAAAAAAATAATATTTCAATGAGAAAATGACAGCTGTCATCTGTCAAAAGCAATTGACGTCATTGAAATATTTTCATTTAGCGTTGCTCGTCAACAAATGACGTGTTCTTATCCAAAAGCGTGGCTATTTTCACGTGTGTACAATTCTAAAATGTCTCACACTCTAAAGTCTCATCACTCGAATTAATTTATGAATGAAAGGTTAAAATCTTTCATGTGGTTAGAAACTATAGTCTCGTTATAAATAAATAAAATTTATAATTCTCGGAATGATACACTCTTCTAAATGTCCTCCTTCAATTCTTTATTATTCATATTGAGGAAAAAAAAACTACGAAAAACTAGATCAAGTGTGATTAGTTTTTTTGTATGAATGCAACGTCTCTCATTTATATCTATGGAATTTCCCGAGTTTGTCAAAAATTCATACTGTCAACCCGATAACAAGTCAGATAATAATTAGTTGAAAATTATTTAATCATTGAAGACATTTTAATAAAAAAATGGTAATGAATTAAAATATAATTAAAAATTAATTCCTTTCAACAATTCTCCTTTTAGCTTGATTTTAGTTTTGGGAGATCTTCATATTCCACATCGATGCAGTAGTTTACCATTAAAATTTAAAAAACTTCTCGTGCCAGGAAGAATTCAACATATTCTCTGTACAGGCAATCTTTTGTACCAAAGAATCTTATGATTATTTAAAAACTCTGGCCAGCGATGTACATGTTGTAAGAGGAGATTTATTGACGAATTACCTTCATTTTCGATTAAGAACCATTTTAAAATTTAGTCGTCACTTACTTAATATAAAAATTAATCATTAACAATAACAAAAATTATAATTTGATTTGAAAGTTTATAATAGGAAAATAAGGACAAGTTTTTATGTGTGACTTTTTTATTTATCAGCCAACGTTTCGTCGACTTTGCCGACTTCTTCAGGGCTTCAAATAGTCATGCCACACATTCGTCTAAATTTTCTTGTTATCTTCGTTACCATTGAAGACCATCAGAAACACAAATTTCAAAAAAATATTTGGCACATTCACATAAACAATTTTTCTTTCTTTTCTTTTTATATTAACAATTACATTAGATATAAAACAGAAATAACATAAATAGAATGATAAATTTATAATTTTCTCATTAATATATCAAAGAATAATTAACATATTAACGAGAATTGTTTTTGATCGCGCTTTTTAAACAAGATATATATCGCGAGACTACTGCTGGTTGAGGCTATTGGAGTCTGCTGAGTCTTAAGTCTGGACCAAGAGAGAATGAAAAAGATGTGATCCATTTAGCTATAATCCAGCATCATTTCGCGATTAGCCCGCATGACGCTTTTTATATCAAACACTGATATGGATCACCAAATGGATTTGTAATCTGAGATGTTCCATATCAGTGTTTGATATAAAAAGCGTCATGCGGGCTAATCGCGAAATGATGCTGGATTATAGCTAAATGGATCACATCTTTTTCATTCTCTCTTGGTCCAGACTTAAGACTCAGCAGACTCCAATAGCCTCAACCAGCAGTAGTCTCGCGATATATATCTTGTTTAAAAAGCGCGATCAAAAACAATTCTCGTTAATATGTTAATTATTCTTTGATATATTAATGAGAAAATTATAAATTTATTTAACTTCATTATTTCAAGTTAGAAATATATAAATTCGGATATTATTTTCACTTAATATTTGACAAAAATCACCTGCATTCGATTCGCGATCGAATCAAATACAGGAAACTTATGATTAATAAATAGAATAGAGGCAACACTGTTTTCAAAACAGAATAGAATATTTTTTCTTTGATCCTTACATAAAGAATTCTCAAATTTATGTAAGGATCAAAAGAAAATATATTCCCTGAAGAAGTCGACAAAGGGAGAAATTTGGCTAATAAATAAAAAAGTCACACATAAAAACTTGTCCTTATTTTCCTATTACTATATAAACTTTCAAATTAATACAAATTATGGACGGAGATGATAATAATAATTATAATTTGAGTATTATGAAGATTTGAGAAATTTTTTAAGAAATCTATATTGGATTTTATTAATTTTAAGCGAGGATGTACCGCGATTGGAATTACGTGTACACGAGGGGTGAACCGCGATTGGAATTAGGTGTATACCTTCTTTGGAATTATTTTGGAATTCATTAGATAATCTATTGTCTTCTACTTGGAAGTGGAAGTAGGTGTACACAATTTTAGGTCGCGGTTCCCTTCGGGTGTACACGTCTTTGGAATTATGTGGAATTATTTTGGATAATGCCCCTTCATCTATTGTCTTCTACTTGGAAATGAAAGTCGAAGTGGAAGTAGGTGTACACGATATTAGGTCGCGGTACACCTCTCGATTTTAAGTTAAAAATTTCACTATGCCGATAGTAGCAGAGTTTGATTTTATTGGAAAAATCACTGTGAGGAGCTAATTAATCGGAAAATATAGGGAAATTCGTCATTCCTGTCAGAAGGATTATAATCAACCCCTCCCTCGGAAATTGAACCCAAGTGACAAAAAGCTATTCGGGCTTTGAACAACTTTTAGGTACTTAGAGCTCAATTCTCAAGGAGTGTTATATTTTTTATATATTTTGTTTATTGGGCCTCCGAGGAGCGGGCCGCCTCTTACAAAAGATAGACAATTTACACAATCCAATATTTATTTCAATTTCACACTTTCAGCTTCAGAACAAATAACTAAAATTCAGAGCGGGTGGCTGAGAGAGCCAGGATAAACCTGACTCAAGACGGAATATTTATGCAGCAAAAAAGTTCAAAAGATACAGTATAAAATGCAATATAAATTTGATTGTAGGAATGTTGGATTTAACTGAATTGTATTAAAGCATAGAAGAATGCAACAAATATAAAACAGTTAGACATGAGACAAATGCGAAAATCAGGGAAATTAAAAGAAACTTCTGGGAGGCATATACCAAATCCTTCGAAAAAGATTTCTATGGGCAGCAGAAGAAAATATGGAAAATGATCCAAACACAGAAAAAGAAATACAAAAATGAATATTCCACTCTATGCAATATAGACAAGGACACAGGGATCAGGCACTTTGAAAGACTGTATTAGGGGACACCTGAAGAAGTGCTAACAAAGTCTCCGAGACATTGGCATAGAAGTTAGCCAGGATGAAGTTATCGAGGCTATCAAAGGTTTAAGAAACCGAAAATCTGCTGGGGCAAGATAAAATACCAAACGAACTCATAAAATATGGGGGTCCAAAACTTTGGGATCAAATTTCAATATTGGTTAAAGAAATATTTAAGAAAACTAACTTTTAAGGAGTTAGGTGTTGGTTCTACCTCTCGCATCTTGCTCAAGTTTTATTATTATTTAAAGAAACTACAATACCTGAGGAATGGAAAACCAATATCGTGATCCCAAATTTAAAAGAGGCGAAAAACGTGACCCAGGCAATTATAGAGGTATTAATCTCCTTAACACTCACCCCAAGCTAACGACAAAGATCATCTCCAAAAAAATTTCAGAAATGGTTACGCTTCACTATGAACAACAAGGATTCAGAAAAGGCAGATCTTGCGTGGATGCCATATTTGCCATTAGACAGCTCTGTGAAAAATCATTTGAGTTCAATAAACCAGCCTTCTTCTGTTTCATAGACATCGAAAAGGCATTCGACAATGTAACTCTTAAACATGTCATGAATGTATTGATGAAACATAAAATACCTAATAACCTTATTAATCTAATTCATGACATGTACACTAACAACTGTGCCAGAATCAAAGTGGAAGGAAACTAACAAAAACAGTTCCAGTGAAAAAGGGTATTAGACAAGGAGACTCTCTGAGTCCATTACTTTTCAATATCATAATCAATGAAATAATAGAAGAAATTAAAACCTGAAAATTAAATTCAGGAAATATATCAATATAATTATGCAAGAATCAGAATAGAGGGGAAACTGGAGGGAATGATCCCAGTCAACCAGGGAATTCGACAAGGCGATTCACTAAGTCCATTTTTATTCAACCTTGTGATGAATGAATTAATAAAAGACCTAAAAAATGTCCAAGGCTACTCAATGGGAGATGAGAATGTCAATATTGTGTGCTACGCAGACGACGCGGCTCTTGTTGCGGAAAGCGAAAACGACCTCCAACGACTCTTACATAAATTTGCACTTTCCTGCGAAAAATTCCAACTCAAGATATCCTCGAAAAAGACGAAAACTCTCACAATAGCGAGAGAACCAGTACGCTGTAAGCTACAACTTTATAACACCATAGTAGAACAAGTGTCATCCTTCAATTATCTCGGCATTCAGATTACCAGCTCCGAAAGTGTTAGCGAGGAAGTCAGGCTCCAATCTATTAAGGCGTCCAAAATATCAGGATGCCTGAATGAAACGGTTTGGTCAAACAAGTTTCTGGGAACGGAAGCAAAAGTTCGCATCTATAAGACCGTTGTGCGACCAATTTTGACATATGCGGCCGAAACAAGAACAGACACCGCAAAAACAAGAAAAATATTGGAAGTTTGTGAGATGAAATCGCTACGCAGAATTGCGGGTAAAACAAGGATGGACAGGGTCAAAAATGAAGATATTAGGGAAAAGTGCAATATACAAAATGTCAGCGTATGGGTCCAAAGGAGAAGAACAGAATGGAGGGCACACGTATTGCGAATGAATGAAGACCGGCTGGTGAGGAAGGTACATGACAACATCCCTACCGGGAAAAGAAGACGGGGCCGTCCAAGAAAACGATGGAAAGACGCTCTGGAGTAAACAGGCTTTTAGCCTAACAATAAGAAGAAGAAAACCCTGAAAGGATATTCTATAGGAGACGAAAATATTTCCTGCATATGCTACGCAGACGATGCAGCCCTCGTTGCAGAAGACGAAAATTCACTACAACGCCTTCTCTACCACTTCAGTCGCTCAGCACAGAGGTTTGGCTTAACACTATCAACAAAAAAACCAAATCACTTACAATCTCTAACGTTCCACTACGCTGTAAGCTCCAACTGTATGATAAAATTATAGAACAGGTCATGTCATTCTCGTACCTTGGCATACAAATAACTTCCTATCAAGATCTGGAAATGGAGGTAAAACACCAGGCAGCTAAGGCTCTAAGAATTTCAGGTTGTCTCAATGATACAATCTGGAATAAAAAACACTTAAGGAAAGAAGCCAAGGTACGAATTTACAAATCAGTTGTCCGACCTGTTTTAACATACGCCGCTGAAACAAGACCAGAAACAGCGAAAACAACACAAATCCTGAGCAGCCGAAATGAGGACGTTAAGGAGAATTTCGAACTTAACACTGTTCGACAGGGAGAAAAGTGATGATATCAGAGAAGCGTGCGGCATTCAAAAAATAAGCGAGTGGATAAGAAGAAGAAAAGAAGAATGGTATGCACATGTAGGAAGAATGTCGGACGATAGGATATTAAGCAAAATAATGAAAATCCGCCCAGAAGGGAAAAGGAGTAGAGGCTGTCCACATGATGGGTACTGACGAGTTATGTATGCAACAGATTCCAGTTTTACAAAGGAAGAAGTATAAAAAAAAGTTTCACAGTTGAAGAGAGGACCAGCTGATAACAGGAACGTTAAATTTATTATCAAAATATTAATAAAATCCTTCATTTTAAAAATCCACAATCTTAAACATAAAATTTATTTTACATTAACATAAAAAAAAGGTATACATTATGTCTATTTGTGATTTCGCCCCCAGAAGACCACTTTTCAGTTTAAAATACTGCCCTAAAGGACTAATCCATTTGGTATTTTTAATAATAAGTTTTCTCGTAGATGATGGATGTATTTGAGAAGAACTGACAAAGAACGCTGGTTCTAGAAAAATGCCTGAGCCTCCCTTAATTTTTCTTTATTACTTCCCTAGTTTTTCGAGTTTTAAAATAGTTTTACTGACATAAAATTATGAAATTTTAACAAAATTCTTCATATTTTAATTTTTTAATAATTTTTGAAAATAATCTATATATGCAATAACTTCAACAGTATCCAATGCTACACGATTACAGTACCATTGTATAAAAATAAAATTCAGAATATTACAGCAAAATGCAGTTATAATACCAGGAAACAATGATCATTTTCAATTCAGTTTTAAGCTCGCCTCTTGAACTATCTCATTATATACCTATTTGGATGCTTTGATAATGCCCCAACTTAATAATTAATCCAGTTCACTAAAATAATAAAACTATCAATTCTTCCGTGCAAAACTTCTCATGTTAACGAATCTATCAGAATAAAAAAAAGAAATTCTCGAATTTTAGAAACCAACTTTAATAAAATTGTTCATTTGAAATCCTGTAACGGTGCATAATTAATTCCCTTATCATCTACACGATATCTACTCTATATTTACTACAGCACGAAGTCGATAGTTTCGAAATGTTTCAAGTTCAAAATCTCTGTTGCTATAGTATAAATTCTCAAGGCGACTCCAATCTTAAATTATTATTAATTTTTAATTTATTTCCATTACTCTTACTACTAATCAAGAGAGATGTTATTTAGACTATATTTTTTTCAAGAAAGAATTTATATTTGGGTGTGTTTGTTTTCATGACAATATCAGCAAAAAGTTAGACGTTGAGTATAGAACAGACAATAAGGATTCATAATTCATAAGTCCAAAACTTTTGGCTGTTTATGTGCAGAGTTGTAGTGGCAAAATTTTCAGTGTGGGAACGCTAAACTACCGAATCTTAATCTAAGTAAACTATTAGAATATTGAAATTCGGGTAGGTACGGTGCATGGGTGCCAAGGGCGGATCCAGGAATTTTTTATGGGGGGGGGAGGGGGAGAATGTATTAAGGTGCCCGATGTATATAAGATATACTTTTTATCTCGGAAGTGTGTCGCGATCGAATTGTCCAAGCGGGGGGGGGGGGGGGTCGGAGACGCCCCCCCCCACACACACACATATATAGAACTTTATTTTCAATTTTAAAATTTAAAAAAAAAAAATGTTTTTTTTTACAAATTTTTTTTGCCAGGCACGGGCCTCTATGGGGGGGGGCGGTCGCCCCGCCCCCTGGATCCGCCCTTGATGGGTGCTGATGCCTCAAATCAATATATGAGGCACTCACACATTTTTTAAGATATTATTTTATTTACTTGCGTAAGTGATTTTAATTTTATTTGTTATTATTATTATTATTATTTTTTTTACTGAATGAAACCAGTGTGGGAACGCCGTTCCCACGCGTTCCCGCTCCACTACACCCCTGTTTATGTACCACTACTAGCCAATCCCGTACTCGTTTGACAAATCTGGCACCACTGTCCGAGCTTGTATATATTTATCATAGAAATTTCAGATAAAGTACATTATAAAGGGAGATTTATAAAACGAAAGGTTCTTAATAAGCGATTGAAGCTGAAGCGAAAAAACGTCAAAAAAATTACTAAAGTTAACCCACTTTTTAGGTTAAATACAATGCGTTGTTGCCAGCTTGTTTATGTTTCGTTAGTAAATTTTTCATTATTTATTCATTATTATCTCAGAAACTGTGTTGTAACTATGAATTAAAATTTTCTTAAAAAATGTATTAGTTATTGTTTAATGTTGGTTTAGTTTTTATAACAATGGTAAGAAGAGTTTCTTAATTATAATTAAATATGTATGTAAACTTTCCGATATCCCGTATAGTGCAATGTATAAGAGTCTGAAAAACTCTATCTTTGGAATTTAATATCTCCGGAACTATATTGTTCATAAATTTCGTTTTGCCACCAATCGATGCAGAAGTATTTAAATAATAATCTATCTAAATTTCAAAAAAATCCTAAGAAAACCCATATGGTGAAACAACTACCTTAAATCATTTAAATTTGTATAACCTTAACACAGAAATCCACTAAAACATAAATTATTTAACGAAATTTTTCCTAGATTGTGAAAACAAAATCACTCCATACTGCATACGTGTGAGATTCCGATTTCGTGAGGGAAATACGCTTGTAAAACAAACGAATCACGTGATTTTTATTTATTTATTTATTTATATGTATGAAATTTTGTGTGAGTCACTTAAAACGTTTAAACCCTTGTTTTACTTTTCAATGAAATATGTATATAATTGTCTGTCAACCGGTTCTTTTTATGTTTTCTATTACATTAATAATTTAGAAAATGTATCTATAACCTGTTAACAATTGTATTTTTTAAAATGATCGGCCTTTGAAAATTAGTCCATTTCTTTTAAGAATCTTGGGTTTCTATCTCCTAATTAATTTAGTACCTGGAGCCACCGAGCGATGCTCGGCAACTTTTTGCTTCAGTTAAAAGTTATATATTAATATTATTTTTAATTTAAAATTCTGATAAAAACCACCCCGTCACTCCCCCCCCCGCACCCCACACATCCTGGACCCCCACCCCCACCCCCAGTTTTTGCATTTCTAATTTTCTAGTGGCCCACAGATTATGTATATATATATAGGTATATAAATAAATTCCGTATAATTATTTTTTTTTAATTAAATAACAATTTATCGAGTTTTATAATAATCAATTAAATTGGCAAATTCTAATATATAATCATATTTCTTATTAACTCTTTGTGGGATTTAAAACTCGAATTTATAATCAATTAAATTGTTTAATTTTAATATATATATTAATATTTGCTATAACCTATTAGTGGGTTTTAAAATTAAAAAACCAATTAATAAATAAAAGATAATTGAAAAAAATGTAAACAAACTTTTTTATTGAGATTTTCATCTATAAATAATTACTTTAATTAAGAAAAGATCAATTAAGATGAAATTTGTCGAGGTCCAGACCTAGCCAGATCGTTTTCTCATCCTCAAAACTTGTTAATAGAGTTGGTTTCATCAAAATCGGTAGAGCCGTTTTCAAAATAGAACTAAGATACAAATATATAAATAAATATATATACAATTTTTGCTCGTTTAATAAGAGTAGATTACATTTAGAAAATTGGTCTAAACCTATAACCTGTTAACAATAGTATTTTTTAAAATGCTCGGCCTTTGAAAAGTTGTCCATTTCTTTTAAGAATCTTGAGTTTCTATCTCCTAATTAATTATTATATAATCCCCTTCTTTCAGCCTTTTCTCCATCCTGTTAATTTAAATATAAAAAATATGTAAATTCTTTTTCTTGCTGACTCCTTTGTCCCTTTGTGTCGAGTTGATTGCAGCTACCCTTCTTGTATTTTTAGTAACGGATTGGTCTAAATTTACTCGGCGGTGTTCTTCTCACTTCCCACCGCCCACGTTCCCCATCATTTTCTTTATTCGATTTATTTCAGGCTACCGCGCGCAAATTGGCGCCCGCGTTCACGAATTCCGACCTCGCTGCCATCCACTATTCTCGTTTGGTCTGTTATTATTGTATTTTAATTAAAATCGCCCTGGTGCGTTGGCGGACAGCCCAAAACATCGCCGGCTTCCCCTTCTCCTTTTCTCTTTTATGGTTTTTATTTGTTATTTTTTTTTTTTTTTTTTTTTTTTAAGATAAAAATCAAAAAACAATTCTATACAATATACCGAAAAATTTGTATTGAAATGTTTTGCTTATAAATACAAATCTTTTATAAAACAATCTAGAAACGTTTATTAAAAATCCAAACGTTTCGGGAGAAATTCTCCCTTTATCAATGGAAATTTTAAAAATTTGAAAAAATAGTTGCTTTAAGAAAGGAATGATAAAGCAACTATAAACAAATAAATATTTTGAAAATAGACAATGATACAGATTGTCTTGGAGATGAAATTACCTTGAATAAAAATAAAAATATAAATATTTACTAAAAATTATTTTTCTAAAAATTTTTGATAAATATTAGAAAAACAGGGGATCCTACCGCTAACTGTGGCTCCGCGATCTGACGATGGATTCTTATAGTACTCACCAAAATAAGACGAAAATGAAGTATACCATTTTTCGAGATTTCGCTTAGTTTTCGAGATATCGAGTTTAAAAAATACGTGTTTTTTTATTTATTTTTCAATTGTTTTTTTATAGAAACCAAGGAAACCGTAGTATCACGGGTTCCGTGTGGCGCCGCTATCTGACGACGGATTCTTTTAGAACTAGACAGAATAAGTCCTAAAGTAAACTACAAATTTGAACTGAAATTGAGTTTATGGACTGTGATGTCTCAAATTGTCTCAAGTGAGCGCCAGTGGGCGTTGGCAATTTTCACTTTTAGAACTTTTCATAGGTTCGGTTCTATTCATCATCTCGGTTCATTTAGATAAAAAAATGGGTTCCCGAACAAACTTTGAAAGGTTCGGTTAAGATATATTCAGTTCGGCTCGGTTCGGCTCAACCTAATCGCCTAAATGCCAGCCCGAAATGAAGATATACGAGCCGAACTGAATATATCTTAACCGAACCGGCAACGACTTTTACATATTCGAATTTTTTTGGGCATTTACTAATTATTTTTTAATTAATATTCATTTTCTAAAAGAATCCGTCGTCAGTAGCGGCGCCACACGGAACCCCCGTGATACTACGGTTTCCGTGGTTTCTATAAAAAAAACAATTGAAAAATAAAAGAAAATAAATACAAAAAACAGTATTTTTTAAACTCGATATCTCGAAAACTAAGCGAAATCTCGAAAAATGGTATTCTTCATTTTCGTCTTATTTTGGTGAGTACTATAAGAATCCATCGTCAGATCGCGGCGCCACAGTTACCGTAGAATTGCCGAAAAACATTCTATATCTCACCTTAAGGTAGTTCTTTCACAAATGCAAAAATTCAAGAAGTTTTTGAAACTTGGAATATAAGTCATTAAAAGCATAATACACATACTGTTAAAATTTGAAGACGATTTACCACACCAAACATGAAATAATTGCAATTAAAAATGACATTTTTAACATAGGGTAGATAGGGAAAGGGTGGGGATATGATCATTATTTTATTTTTTTTCATTGAAGGACTTTCACCATCTTGATGAAAAACTAATATTTGTTAGAATAATATATTCGGAGTAACTTAAAAAAAAAATTGAAATTATTTACCACGTAGTTTTGATAAAAAACAAAAAAAACCTATTTGGGCGATTATTTTTAGTGGAGGGGATATAAGCACAATGGCTTGGAAACGATCCGGCTAGTATGTGTGTATCTATATAGAGATTTCGTAGTGTGAGTGGACAGTCACGTTAAAAAAAATACCCTAAAATTTTAGTTCCGTTCATATTTATAGAGTGGTTACGAGGCTAAAACTTTTTGTGTGGATTGTCGCGAAAGAACCTCCTTAATTGAATTTTTGTATGTTTAAATTTTCCATAATTATTAAAATTAATATTTTTTTTATAAATTCTGCTCTTTATCTAAAATTTTGTTAATAAAGTAAAAGAAAATTTTAAAAGTTTCTTAAATTTTCAAAATTTTCTTTACTTTATTTAAATATGTTTCTCCAAGAACCCACCATTCTCCCTTAATAAAATTAAAAACGCTAGGCTGGCTTTCTCTTCTAAGTGATTATTTTTGTTTGATAAATTTAAAATTTTTAATATTGTTTTGTCTGTTCTAGATATTTCCCGTCACAATTTAAGCAATCAATTTTGTATACTAAATTATTTTTATTTAAGAGAGGATCTTCGTCTTTTAATTTTGAAAAAAAGCAATGAGAGTGAAATGGCTTCAAAATTGTGAATAAATAATATTTTCTTGATATATTCAGATAATCCATTATGTATGGAAATCTGCCTTTGTTTATAATTCTTTTATATTCCTTTCTTAAATCAACTATTTTTTTCAAATTTCTTAAAATTTTCTTTGATAAAAGGAGAATTTCTTTTTGAAAGGAAAGATAGGATTTGGACTTGATTGTTTTTTTATAAAAGATTTGTATTTATTTATATAATATACCATTATGATTGAAAATAATGAAATTCTGATTTATAGATATGGACAATAAAGTAAATAAAAATGCCAAATCCTTTCTTTTTTAATTATATTAATCGATTTAACATTAATATGATCCAAGAATTTTTCTTATAAAAAAATTAATTAAAATAAAACTGATCATTATTTTATTTTTTTCATTGAAGGACAATAAACACACTGTTAAAATTTGAAGACGATTTACCACACCAAACATGAAATAATTGCAATTAAAAATGAAATTTTTTACATATGGTACATAGGGATAGGGTGGGAAAATGATCATTATTTTATTTTTTTTCATTGAAGGACTTTCACCATCTTGATGAAAAACTAATATTTGTTAGAATAATATATTCGGAGTAACTTAAAAAAAAATGAAATTATTTACCACGTAGTTTTGATAAAAAACAAAAAAAAACATATTTGGGCGATTATTTTTAGTGGAGGGGATATAAGCACAATGGCTTGGAAACGATCCGGCTAGTATGTGTGTATCCATATAGAGATTTCGTAGTGTGAGTGGACAGTCACGTTAAAAAAACATAACCTAAAATTTTAGTTCCGTTCATATTTATAGAGTGGTTACGAGGCTAAAACTTTTTGTGTGGATTGTCGCGAAAGAACCTCCTTAAGGGAATTTAGTAGAAAACACACTCGTATGTATCATTTAGACTTTTTGAATTTTTAAACAAATTATGGCAAGCCCCTCTATTTTATCTTGAAATATTTAAAGTAAATTATGACAAGATATTTTAATTATTAATCTTTATTAGAAGCTTCTAGGGTTTTCAAAAGGCTAATCGGATTTACACTTAGTTTTTTATTGATTAAATGTTCATTAAAATTGTCTATTCCCACATTCCTAACACGTATTCCATAATTGTCCTAACCGTTTATTAACCTGTTCTTATATAAATTGAAAAATATTACAATCTGTTTAAATAAGGTTATATTAATAATTATTGAGTTGTTTACCAAAAAAGAATTTAGTCTTTTTGATTTTAAGTCGATTCTTCCACGTTTTCAGTAGAGGTTGCCATTAATAGTCAAAACATCAAAAATGGAATGCAATAAGGTTATTCCTCTAGTATTAGATAAGAATCGATCGTTATTTTTGATTTTAAGTCGATTCCTCCATGTCTTCAGCAATGGTTACCAATAATAATCGAAACGTCAAAAACCTAATGTAGAATTGTTATTCCTCAAGTATTAGATGAGAATCGATGGCTATTTTTGATTTTAAGTCGATTCCTCCATGTCTTCAGCAATGGTTACCAATAAAAACCGAAACGTCAAAAATCCAATATAGAATGGTTATTCCTCAAGTATTAGATGAGAATCAATCGCTATTTTTGGTTTAAAGTCGATTCCTCTATGTCTTCAGCAATGGTTACCAATAAAAACCGAAACGTCAAAAATCCAATATAGAATGGTTATTCCTCAAGTATTAGATGAGAATCAATCGCTATTTTTGGTTTAAAGTCGATTCCTCTATGTCTTCAGCAATGGTTACCAATAAAAACCGAAACGTCAAAAATCCAATATAGAATGGTTATTCCTCAAGTATTAGATGAGAATCAATCGCTATTTTTGGTTTAAAGTCGATTCCTCTATGTCTTCAGCAATGGTTACCAATAAAAACCGAAACGTCAAAAATCCAATATAGAATGGTTATTCCTCAAGTATTAGATGAGAATCAATCGCTATTTTTGGTTTAAAGTCGATTTCTCTATGTCTTCAGCAATGGTTACCAATAAAAACCGAAACGTCAAAAATCCAATATAGAATGGTTATTCCTCAAGTATTAGATGAGAATCAATCGCTATTTTTGGTTTAAAGTCGATTTCTCTATGTCTTCAGCAAAGGTAACGGATAAGAAAACAACGCAGTTGCTATGGTTACTTATAAAATTTCCTCCCAAATTTTTAGCATTTCACAGCGAGAAGCCTAACCATTCTTACTTAAGTTAGGTTAAATGAGCTATATTAAAACGATCAAATGAATAAATTTTAAAGAATTTAAAATAAAAAATTAAAAAAAGTACTATCTTACTCTAGAGTAAAGTACTTTAAAATATAATTTTACTAAAAACTTTATTTAACCTTTTTTGTGGTCCCCAAGGTACTTAATTAGGATATTAAATTTCATCAAAATTGGTTAAGTCATTTTCAAGATATTTAGAAAAAACTAAAAAAGTACTGAAATAAAGTACTAATGTTTGTGGGCCGATATGTACCAAAAACTAATCAGCGCTTCATTTTGTTAAAATAATGCTAGGTTTTCAATTTCATTTCAATCGGTGCAACGGTGTGGAAAAAATCGTGGGCCAAAAAAACGATAACATACATCCATACATCACATCCATACATCCATCCATCCGCACGCACTAAATGAAAAAATCGCACTTTTTGGCCTCTCGACGAGACCCCATGTAATTTTTGGCAAAACCGTCACGTGCTAAAATTCAACCTAATTGAATACTACAATTTGTGACTTTAATTGAGTCCATGGGTTCCGTAGTCTTTACCTGAGGACCCTTTGAAGCCACGCTTGCCCCGAGAGCGATTACAATACTTTACCCATGCTTTGCATTGGATAAAGTAAAAAAAAAATCAGTCGAATTGAGAGCCTCCTGATACAAAATAGTGAATAACCCACCTTCAAAGAATAATTCTATTACATGATTAAAGAGAGTGGCTATTTGTAAGCGCTTGTAATAAAATTTAGTGATATGTTTATGCTCTGAACGGTATTCGAATAAGTAAGGCTTTGATAGAAATACATGGGCTTGGGTATGAGAAAGTGTGGGGGGGTGGGTTAGTGAACTTGCAAAAGTTACCCAAAGGTGTCGAGTGCCAAGAGTGGGAGTAAAGTCACGTGGATTAGGGTGAAAAATTAGTTCCAATTTTGAACATTCTATGATAGAAAAATATTTATTTTTTTTATTTTTGACCCCACCTAAAATTCGGCCCTACTCAAAATAATCATTTGAATAAAATTTTAAGATTTTTGATTTTGCAGGAAAGTAAATACATATTACTTGTAAATTTCAAACTATTTTTTCTTCAATAAATACCCTGACAGACATTGTAGCGACACTAATAGGGTCCTATTTCTATTTTTAAACGATAAACCTAAAAATGAATCAAAAAGTTTTCTTATCTATTTATTTATCTATTTTTATTTTTCATTGACAATTTCATCTCATTTGCATTTTCGTGTCCTCCCCTATTTAATTTTTATTCCAACCAGAGCCCTAAAACGTCACCGGGTTTCATTATTGATTATCAGAGTCATTTATCTAATTAGAATTATGTATATATGTATAAATTGTGGGAATTAGACACGTGTTATAATATTCATTATAAAATTTAATATATTTTAACCAAAGGGTGAAATTTAATTAACTTAAAGTGTTATGGTTGTGAAATAGTCGTGGTCAAATCATTCATTATGAATTAGTTAAGTATTTAATGTATGTATATTGAATTAAAGGGGGTGCATTTTAAATGAAAGGTGAATTGAGTGCACACCACGCGACATTTACTACCATACTCTATAGCTTGTAATTAGAGGAAAATGTTAAAAACTTTTTCAAAACTTGGTATCCTTTCTGCAGAATTGAGATATACGATAAGTGAATGCACAGTAGTTTCACCAAGAACCCCTGGAGTTTATGCAACCATTAGAATCTCCTTCGTTTCAAATTTATATTCTGATTGTAAATTATCTACAGCAGTGGAGTAGGAACCCCCCCCTCTCTGGATACATGATGTTATGTTACCCCCCACCCCCTTGATTTCTTTTTTATAATTTTTTATTTTAATTTTTTAATTTTTTTTTTTTAATAATAGGTATTATATCAAAGTACCTACTAAAATTTTCGGCTTTGTATTAAAAGAGAGTTTCTAGGCCACAGTCCCTTTTTCTGAAAAAATAGGTAGACTTTTATGGGGTCAAAAAATAATACAAAAGAGCAAAATTTTTATTATTTCTGTGAAGAATCTTAAATGTAATAAATTGAATAGACTATATTTTGTCCGATAGTCTGGACACTTTATATCATTCAATAAAAAATTAAACAGACTACCAAAATTTATCTTTAACATTTTTTTTTTAAATACCATTTTTGTAGTTATTTTTAACCGACTTTGAAAAAAAGGAGGAGGTTATCAATTCAACGGAATGTCTGTTTTTTATGTTTGTTCATTTATTTCTCTTTACCATGTGGACCGATTTCGATGATTTTTTTTGCATTGGGTTCAGTCTAGTACCCGATTGGTCCCGTTTTTTTTTCATTGGTATTGGACCTTTTTTGTTATGTATGTTCACGCATAACTTCTTTGTTTATGGACCGATTTCGATGATTCTTTTTTTATTGGAAAGGGGGTACCTTAGGGGTGGTCCCATATTAATTTGGTCAAGTTCTGATGATATGATCAATGACAAAATAACGGAAATCTCCAATTCTTATGAGCAAATAATCGAAATTATAATAAATAAAATCTTTTATAAAAAAAAACAATCTTAAAACGTTCATTTAAAACCCGCTAACGTTTCGAGATAATTTCTCTATTTATGAATTGAATTTTATTATCAATTTCTGATGAATGGAGAGATGGAATGAATATGGAATTGGAATAATTATCGGAAAAGAGGTTTTTTTATTTAATTAGTTTTTTCCTCTTATTAAAAACAAGGACTAAAAAGATGATCAAGGACAGTCGATGGTGGAGAAGTAATCTCCGGAGTCGAAGCTCAAATACAATGTATACATTAATTCATGTAAAATAATTGGTTTAATAAATTTATCAATTTCTGATTCCTTCGCCCGAATCTTTCTCTTACGAGATGCATGCAAGGTATTATCATAAGTCACTATTCTTAACATCACTAAAAAGAGAAAAATAAAAATAATTTTTAGAAAAAAAACCGACTTCAAAAAAATTAAATGCAACAAATAAAATAATAAGAACTCAAAAATAAAATAAAATGCACTAAAAGGTATAAAATAATTATCTTATTTAGTTACAACTAAACGATGAAATTGTTACATGAAATCACTTTTTGAAGTCGGTGCCAAACAAACTATATAAGCGAGCTTACGCGATGTTGTCTTCATTACCCGCCAAACGTACTAAGTGATCCGTCGAGTGCGATTCATAAAATGTATATGTTTGGCACCGACTTCAAAAAGTGATTTCATGTAACAATTTCATCGTTTAGTTGTAACTAAATTAGATAATTATTTTATACCTTTTAGTGCATTTTATTTTATTTTTGAGTTCTTATTATTTTATTTGTTGCATTTAATTTTTTTGAAGTCGGTTTTTTTTCTTTAAAAATTTTAGATAGCCGCCATTTTGAAACGTATAATTGGATCAAATTTAGATCTTTATATTGATGATTTGCTTGCAAAATTTCAACTCAATTGGTCAAGTTGTTCCAGAGATATAAACTATTTAGTAAAAAAATCAAAATGGCGGATAGCTGGTAAAGAAACGTTTTCGGGCATATGTTTTTATGAACAATTCATTTTGATCAAGACCAAAAAGTGACCAAAAATCCATTGGTCAGTGTATGTATGTATGTACCCCCCCTGCGTTTCGCAACCATAAGTCTCAGAGCTACGAAATTCGAAACTTAAGCTCGATATAGGCTAGAAGGGGTACACTCACTCACTCTATTTTTCTTTCTATGTGATAGCTTAAGGAGCCCAAAGGCTCATCACTACCCCCTGTCCCTGAATTGAATTTAACTAACATTGGAGGGTTATTAAGAATCACTTAGCTACTTTTGACGATTAATTAATCCCCAAAGGCATTGCCCGTGTACACCGCGTGGAGGTGGATTCGTTCAATTTGGTTCTAGCTATATCTAAGAAAATATTAAATATACCCATTTACAGTTTGCTTTGTGAGTGGCCTGGTTCTAGTAACCAGGGTTTAGAAGAGTACAGCAAGCTTTTGGTTGAAATCGGAACACCGGAAGTTGACATTTACATGAAAGATTTTTCGTTTTTTTTTGTATTTTCTCAAAAACGGCTCTAACGATTTTTTTTTAAATTGGTGTACTTATCAAGTGTCATAAGTTATTAGTCCTGTATAAATTTTAAAATCGAAGAAACATAAGCCTACATGTTTACATGAAGAGTTCTCAAAACAACTAGGTAAACCCAAATTGAAGTCATTTGAATGAAGAAAATTGGATATATATGATATGATTTCAAATAATGAAGAAACTAATGTGAAAGTCGTGTGGTGCACACACCAGTTGATTCTTTTTAATTATACCTAAATGTGATCAGAAAGTACTTGTAATAAACGGAATTTCCAAATTTATTTCCGATTGAGTTTTGATGATTTTCCCTTTGACATTGAAATGTTGTTTGTCTATGTGGTTGTGGTTTGTGGGGGTGGGGGGGGGTAGAAAATGGGAAGGGGTATTTTGAGGGTGACTGAGTGGAAAAACAGAATAGAGAGATAGAGATAGGGGTGGAAACTGAAGAGGTTTATGTCAATTGCAATCTTCCTATTCAATGGGGAAAAAAATATGAATGAAAACAATTTAATATAAATAAAAGAAAAAAAAATATTTAGAATTTTTATATAAATAGAATTGAAAAGGATTTACAGAAAAAAAAAAAAAAAAAAAAAAAAAGAAAAAAAATCAGCAAACGTTTTTCTCTACCGTGAATAGAAGAATAAATTTAAGTTTAAAAAAACAAACTTTACGCTTACGTATCATTACAAACAGCTATTATATTTATATACACTGTCTCTACAGACTCCAAAAACATCCGAGGAGTTGAAAAAAAAAGAAATAAACAAAAAGCGAAGTAATCATCAAAAAGATTTTTTCTGGGCTTCTTGACTTGAATATGAAAACAGAATATTAGCCCCCTAAAAGTTAAAAGTAATAGAAAAAAAAAACTTCTTAAAATCAAGAATCAGAAAAAAATAGAAAATATTTATAAAGAAAAATCAAAGAGCTTGTTCTCTGCTTGATGCAAATAAACATATATCCTATGTACACAATTTTTTTATAGAAAACAATCTTCAAACGTTTATTGAAATACCAAACGTTTTAGGAGAGATATCTCTATCTCAATAGGGACCGTCCGTTAAATATACAGGCAGTTCTTCTGCCGAAGATAGCGCTCTCTTGTGTTTATTTATTCAAATAATTTGGTGGGAATTGGCAAAAATATAGGATGGGGCGCGGTCACTTCCTTATTTTAAAAAAATCATAACACAAAAAGTATTAGCAGTATCGATATAATTATTTTTTCTGAATACAGGGGTACGTTTAAAGTTTTATTTTATTAGATTTTAAAAACGACATCTCGAAGGGTGGCCAACGTCCTCGTCAATACACTGAGATAGCCGAATTTTGCAATTTCTGTTCACTTTTTCGATTGAGGAGTTTTTTCTACCCAGACTCGAAGAAATGGATGTGGGGGATGTGTGGTTCCAACAGAATGTCCAGTTGGAGCTAAAGTCGTGACGCAAGGTCCCTATAGAATTTTAAAAATGAAAAAACATAAGCTTTAAGAAAGAAATATCAAACCAACTATAAACAAATAAATATTTTAAAAATACACAATGTAAAAATTGTGTTTTAGAGATGAAATTACCTTGAAAATAAATTTAAAAAAATATATGAACATTTATTTTTCTTTAAAATTTTTTGATAAATATTAAGCCCGGTTCACACCAGGCGTTTTTCGCTGATGGTAGCCTTGATGGCTTTCCTTGAGGGCTTGGCTGCCGCTAGATGTCGTGATGGATTTTTAGTTGTTGGCTTCACACTCTGCTATTTGCAGTAAGGCTGGATTTATTCTAAAAGCAGGATCAGATGCGTGCGCACACAATCGCTCAGCAGTTGTCAAAAAAAAAAAAAAATGGCTGGCAATAATATAATTGGAGAGGTTATTAATCGTAGACGAACTGCAATTATTGCTTTTTTATTAATTTGTGAAAAACGGCGAAAACAAAAACGTTTGAACAATCCGCCCAGACTGTGGTGTCGTCCATGGTTATTGCGGCTTCCCGATTGGTTTACCATGCGCATGTCACCCACGTGATAAAATACTGCTTTCCGATTGGTTCTCTCCCTAATTTTCCAAGCAATCTATCAGGAGAAAATAGAACATGTTCTAATCACAAAATCCAACAAGCTAGCCAGCTTCCCAGCCCTCAGTGACGTCATTTTAAGCCTCTGGATCCAGCCTAGCCAGCCATCTAGATTTCTATCAACAAAAAACGCCTGGTGTGAACCGGGCTTTATGAAAACAGTCATCTTATATCTGATCTTTTGTTAATTGAATTTTTGTTGTTTAAAATTTCGATCATTTCTAAAATTAATATTTTTTCTAAATTCTGCTCTTTATCTAAAATTTTAGGATTAGAAAAGTCAAAAAAATTGTGTGACAGATTAGTTGAATGGCAATTTTGAATTTTCTAATCCCTAAATTGTAAATGAAGAGCATAATTATAAAAAATAAAACCGACTTCAAAAAAATGAAATGCAACAAATAAAATAATAAGAACTCAAAAATAAAATAAAATACACTAAAAGGTATAAAATAATTATCTTATTTAGTTACAACTAAACGATGAAATATTAACATGAAATCACTTTTTGAAGTCGGTGCCAAACATATACATTTTATGAATCGAACTCGACGGATCTTACTTAGTACGTTTGGTGGGTACGCTCGCTTATATAGTTTGTTTAGCACCGACTTCAAAAAGTGATTTCATGTTAATATTTCGTCGTTTAGTTGTAACTAAATTAGATAATTATTTTATACCTTTTAGTGTATTTTATTTTATTTTTGAGTTCTTATTATTTTATTTGTTGCATTTAAGTTTTTTGAAGTCGGTTTTATTTTTTTTTTTTTTTATAAAAATTATTTTTATTTTTCTCTTTTAGTGATGTTGTTAATAGTGACTTAATATAATACCTTGCATGCATCTTGAATGAATCAGAAAATGATAATAAAATTCAATTCATAAATATAGAAATTCTCTCGAAACGTTTCCGGCTTTTAAATGAATGTTTAAGATTTTTTTTATAAAAGATTTTATTTATTATAATTTGATTATTTGCTCATAAGAATTGGAGATTTACGTTATTTCGTCATTGATCATATCATCAGAACTTGACCAAATTAATATGGGACCACCCCTAAGGTACCCCCTTTCCAATAAAAAAAGAATCATCGAAATCGGTCCACGTGGCAAAAAGTTCTCGCTGAACATACATAAAATAAATAAATAAATAGTTAGGTATCTTGACTATCTTGGAGCTATACTGATCCAAACGCAGAAAGAATCATTAAAATCGGTTCATAAACAAAGAAGTTATGCCTGAACAAACATAACAAAAAAGGTCCAATACCAATGAAATTTATATTTTTACCAATCGGAAACTAGACTGAACCCAATGCAAAAAAATCATCAAAATCGGTTCACAATTGGCGAAGATATCAGGTAACATAGACACAAAAAAAAATTCAGTCGAATTGAGAACCTCCTCCTTTTTTGAAGTCGGTTAAAAATAAATAATATACCAATACTTTCTACCTGTTTTTACTGTTATAATACACAGAAAACCCCCGGCCGCCCGTCTTATGACTTTATGTTTGTAAAATGGTTCCAAGAAAAAATTAGATATATAAAAATTTTTTAGAAAAACCCCGAGGACTGACAGGCCCGGGTTATGCGTTCTAAAGGTTAAATAAAATTACTTTGTTTGTCAAAGGCCGAATTTTTTTCCACTCGTTGGTTGTTAATTTTTCAATCTGCATGTCAATGTTAGTTAAGTGGCCGTTGTTGTTTCAAAGAACCTGGGATGAATAGGAATTTCTCAGGTGAATTGTTTGTACTTACCTATACTTGAAAACTAAAAAAAGAAAACTTGATTTAATTATCTTAATAAGACAACACGTTTTAAAGGCGCCAAGTAAAAGCAACAGAAACAACAACAACAAGAACAGGGGGATAAAGAAAAGAAAGAAAGCCAAGATGTGTAATTTGGCTGTTGTTCGCGGCCTTTAATGGCAGATTTAATTAATTTAATGATTCACTTCACACTCTTCCTGCCTGGTTTCTTTTTAACAAACTTTTCCACTCTCTTTTAAACTGACGCTGTTGTTTTTTAATCACACAAATGACATCAAATCTTCTTTTCGGAATACACTTCTAATTGCCTTTTATTCCCCCCCTTTGGTTTATTTTTCTTTATTTATTATTTTTTCAGAGAGTTAATTTATTTCACGAAGGAGGCGTTCGGGGGGGGGGGGGGTCAGAAATTAATAAACAATACAACGACAAACCGTTTCTTATGGCAAACTAACCGTAATTAAATATATTTCATATGTTTAATCAAGAATTATGTTCTTTTTTAATTTCTTGAAGTACCTTTTTAGTCCAGTTAAATTGTTCTCTAAAGGGCCCCTCGCGGGAAAGTTTTGGGGTAGTTTTGATTTCTTGATCCTATATGTTTTTTGGTGTGCTGAATCCGAATCTGAGGTTTGCTAACAAAATTTCGTGACGGAACATTGTCAAAAATGCAAAAAAAAAGGTAAAAAATCTCATTTTTTTGCGGTTTTTTGCTTATAACTCAAAAACTATCAACTTTTCGTAAATAACCTTCCTTTTCAAAATGAAAGTTCATAAAATTTCCTACAAATTTCATTATTTAGGTTTTTTCTCCGACCAACTGTTCGGGCTCAAGCGCTAGTTGAAAATTGACGTATTTTTTCTGTTTCTGTAAATCCCAAAAACTCGCACTTTTTTTCGATTTTTTCTCATTTTGACCATTAAGGAGCAGGATTCAACAAAGACTACTCTATACATTTTTAAACTAGATTAAATTTGCTACAATTCAAACAAAGTTTTATCTTAATTGGATAATGGTAACCCTTGCCGCAATGAGGTTGAAGTTTTGAAAAACTACAATTTTTTTCAAAAAATCACCGTTTTTCTTTCATAAAATGAAAACCACTCATCCTAAAAACTTGATTCTTTGTTGACTTGAACATTTACTTGGGCGAGTGTCAAATAAATTTATCTCAAGGATTTAAACGAATAATTATTATTAAATATTAATGCTTTTAATTAACATATAACAAATATGGTAGTTATCCTATATTTTTAAAGGAGCATTTTTGAAGAGAATTAAAACATTTTTAATGTTAATTATTAGTACAAATGACATTGAATTCGTTTTTCTGATTTTATAATTTAAAAAAAATACAATAAATATGAAATGTTCATTATTTTTTCTAATGATAATTGACGCCTGGATTTTCTGGTTGGTGCGTTTCCACACCCATAGGCAACACAACAAGGCATTTCTTAATTAAAATCACTTATAATCGCATCAATACATTGATAATAATATTATATGGAAAACCAATATGGCGGATCCTTCTTCGTTTTTTTTTTTAATGCAATCGAATGCAAGAAGGGGTGCACCAGTAAAGATGGAGCTCCTATGGATCTCGAAAAGACCCTTGCATTACCGAAGAGAAGGGAAAGTTGATTAAGTGAGAGGGTGTAGACGTAGGTGGCTATGCACTCCGGTTTTGAAGGTTTGAAGATTATAGGTGCTGGGAAAAATGGAGGCTGGGAGAGAGTTCCAGTTCCTTGAAGTCATGGGGATATATGTATTGGCGAATGAAGTGGTCCGGCACTTTTCTAATTTGACCGCGAAAGAGTGTTGGGAGTCGGCAAAACGCGTGCTACGTGCAAAGCATGCTTTGGGGGGAATTATTGATTTTATCTCATCAGAGCACCTGCCCTGATAGTAGCTATAGAAAAGGGAAAGGGCAGAGACATTTCTTCGATGCTAGAGAGCTTCACTTTTTCAATAGGACAAACCCTTTGTCAACTCTGTGGCCCAATCAGTGGCAAAGTTAAGACTTGTCCAGCTTGTGTTTACTTTTCTCTGATTGGCTGATGCATTTCGAGTTCGTCTGTTTTCGGACTCTCTCGTATTTTACGAATTATCAAAACCACACCCAAAGGAAAAACGGTTTATGAAGCGGTAATAAAATTAAAAAGCGAGCGATATAAAAAGACTTCCTTAAAGGGAAGTAGACCTCCTTTTCCCAAAGGGCGGTCTTATATTCATCAATTCTTGTATTCATTGGTTCCAGGGAGGTATGGAGACTATAGCTCGAGAAAGTGTCTCCAGCTCGACGTCATCAGCAGCAATTTTGAAAAGAGCGGAATATTGAGAATGCCAATAAGAGCAATGCTAATATTTATATAATTTAAACTATATATCTTTATATAAAAAAGGTTTTTATAATAGACGAAGTAAAGAAATAAATATCCAAAAAATGTTATTTCTCAGATTTACCATCAATTTAAATACATAACTACTTTTATTAAAAATTATATAAAACTACTCGAACTACTCTATTCTTTTTCTTGTGGACACTTTTAAGATAGATTTTTTTTATTTTAAACTATAAGAAAAAACATAAAAGATGATTATTTAGTAAATATTTTAAATGAAAATAATAATTTGAAAAAAAAATGTATTTATTATTTAAATAAAATTGAAATTATTCTTCTTTTAAGTGCCATATCAGGTCTCCCTGACGTTTCGGCTCCTCTCCACATATACCTGTGCTGAGTGTGTTTAGCTGTTTTTACACAGATATACGGGACCTACTTTTTAACGCCGGTTCCGAACGGCTAGTTTGGAGAGGTTACTAGGCAATTATACTCTTGGTAGGTTGCCATTGCTTTCCAAGAGGAGGCGACTGCAAATATCTGATCTGCCGAGACTCAGTCTCGAACCAGCGTACTTCGAGTCAGCGACCCGACACTCTAGCAACAGTCGCCACTTTAAACTAATTAGTACCTGGAGGCACCGAGCGATGCTCGGTAACTTCTTCCTTCAGTTAAAAGCTTTATTTTAATATTATTTTTAAATTAATTTAAAATTCTGATAAAAAGGTCGATTTTTATTTGAGAGCCGCTTTCAAATTAAAAAAAAATACAAAAATATATAATATTCGCCCACTGTACCCCCCCCCCACCTCCACCCCGCTCGACCCCACCCCCGAAACCTCGCCCTACCCCCGAATCACCCACCACTGCACCCCACCTCCTGCACCTGTTTTGATTCAACCATATGATTCATTTTTATTCATCCAATTGTTAATAAATAAAACCTATCAAAATGTGTTGTTTTTTCAGAAAATTGAGACCTGCTCTTGATTATTTTTTATTCTATTAAATAAATAAAGTTCATTATAAAAACAATTATAAAACGTTTATTAATATTTCTAACGTTTAGGGACAACAAAATATGTTAAAATCCACAATCACAATACTTCTTCAAGGCCTTTGAGAATAAAGGATTTACCCGACCCATTGTCTGCCTGAGCACAAAAGGAAAAGGGAAACCTTTTTTTAAAACCCTAAGAATGGGATTTGTCTACCTGAGAATAATTAATTTGATTACGAAAAAACCCATCAAAAACAATTTTGTCGAAGATGAGACCGTGACAGATCGAATTGTCACCCCAAAAACCCCCTAACCCGTGAATTTCATCAAAATCGGTAAAGCCGTTTTCAAAATAGAACCAAGATACAAATATATAAACAAATAAATAAATATATATACAAATATACAATTTTTGCTCGTTTAATAAGAGTAGATATATTTTTAAATACAAAAATGATACAAACCACAAATACATAATTCTCTTAACATTTTTACTTGACCATATACAGACTAGTGGTCAAATATAGTATTCAAGAATGAAAAATTCTATTTATTCCTTTATTTTTTCGAAAATACCTATCCAACAACGTTATAAGTACCTTACTTTATTTATGCATGTACATAACTATCTATTATGTAAATGAAGATGTCTCTAGGAGGACATTCAAAGGGAGTCCAAGTAGCTATTAAAATTCCTAAAGCTCTTCTTGCTAACGTAACGTCTGTGCCGCCCCGCCCATTCTGCCGCCCCCGCCCACACCAACCCTTGCTGAAAAACAAAAAGATTCATGTTGCATGTTATCAATGCGATCACAATCATTTTCTTGAATGTATTTTGTAGATTAAATTTTATTTTATTCTTAAGAGACTCATAATTTTACTAACACACCACTATATTACTATCTACGAGTAGGTATATCTAACTACATATTAATGTATCTTTTTATTTATTTATTTATTTATTTATTTATTTCATTTTTTAACGGCTAGAAGCCTCAATTATTACAAAATTATAAAATAATATATTACATACACAACAATATGGGCCATGAATAATTTAATCTCTGTTAATCCTCTAAAATCGCAGGCTATTATCTTATTCAAAGAATGCCTTCCTACTAACTTACTACCTCCTATTCTCTACAATAACAATACTATTCCATTCACTTGCTCAGCTAAGAATCTAGGATTGACTTTTTCGTGCAATTTATCTTGGAAAGTGCAAATCAATAATATATGCCGTAGTGTTTATGGGGCCCTTCACTCACTGAAGCGACTCTCATATCTCACGCCATATAATCTTCGCCTCAATTTAAGCAAGAGTTTATTAGCACCCCTTTTCCAGTACTGCGACATAATCTTTTCGAATTCCCTCGACAGTAAATCGGGCAAAAGACTAGAAATAGCTTTGAATGCATGCACCCGCTATGTCTTAAATCTAAAACCACGTAGCCATCTTTCGGACCAGGATAAAAAACTCATCTTAAACACAGATCTTTCTAAATTTTACGCTTGGCGGTGTTGTGTGATTATTTATAAGCTATTAAATTCTGAAAAATTCATTTGCCCGTCTTACTTAGAAAATCTATTTGTCGTCGGTCGCTCCACCAGGAAGACAACGCTAGTGCAGGTGCACTGTAAAACTAAACACTTCTTTCATTCCTTCAAATTGGCGGGTGCAAGGCTTTGGAATGAACTTCCATCCAAATTTCATGCAAACCCGACTCTTGGTGCTCTCAGGTCTTCGTTCTTTATGGATCCCAATAACTGATACTCCTTACTCTTATTTCCTTTATGTCTTCTAATCTTTCTCTACTTTTTTTTCTTCTTCCCCTCCAAAATTTGTGTATCTGTGAAATCTTTTGCCAACATTGTAAAATATTATTGCTAAATTATGTATAAACACTAGGTGGGACCTAAGGTCCTATGTTTGTATACTTTGTGAAATAAATAAATAAATAAATAAATAAATATATTACAATACTCATTAAATACATCAACACATTACATAATTATACATTAGCATTATATTAGTTATTCATAAATTAGTGTGAGCTTCTTGAATAAAGCCGCTACCTTATTGATTTCCAAAGAAAATTCCTGAGGATTAACCAATTTTGGTGCCAACTCATTGTAACAATGGCAGAGTCTGAACACTGGATTTCTTTCAGGATGTCTACCAGTAGGCATCTCTGGATAGAATGGCATTGTTCTTCTTAATGCATAATTGGGGCTATGTAGAGGAAAGAGAGCAGCAAGCTCTGTACATTTTACCTGGCCCGACATAATTTTATATATAAATATGCAATCAGAGGCGATCATACAGGAATTTACAGAAGCTAGGCAGAAAGACTCAGCAGCAAGAGTGTAGTCATGATTAAATCTTGACATTGGATTATCAGTAAGGGATGTTAATTTTCTTAGAACTTTGTGCTGAACTCTCTCAATCCTATCAATGTCCCCCCTCGAATTCGGTCTCCAAATAGCAGATGCATACATAATTGTACACTTCCCCTTCAAACTACTATTTTTATTTTTTACAAAGTTTCAATCAATTAATCTCAGTGGCCAATTCACTCATTTTTTCATTGTTTTTTATCAGTTTTTTTCTTTCCCCCATATTATAGATTTAGTTAGAGTTGAATATAGGTATTTAATCACATCAGGACTTTTGAATGACTTAGTGCTACGAGATATAAAACCCCAACTCTGATTAGCTCTACCCACCACATATGTGATGTGCTCTTTAAAGGTGAGTTTGGAATCGAAAATAACTCCAAGGTCTTTAATAGAGTTAACTCTAATACAGGTAGTGCCATTTTCGAGTATATAATTGAATTTAAAGTGGTTAGGTTGTTTAGAAAAACTAATAGTAAAACATTTATCAAAGTTTAGGAAAAGCAGGTTCGCATTACACCAATTTATTATTTTATTCAAGTCAGATTGCATTCTTAGGCAATCTTGTTCAGTGGAAATCTCTAAAAATAGCTTTATATCATCCGCAAATAATAATACATTACAAAATTCAGATATGTTTGCTAAGTCATTAATAAATAATAAAAATAGTAATGGACCAAGATGACTGCCTTGGGGAACACCAGATGGAGCAATAAACTTGTGTGATTTTGTACCTTCTTTTGAGATTTTTTAGAGATAAGTTTTAGGAGTAAGAAAATTATTTAAGTCTGCTTAAAATTGTGCAATTCTAAACCGCTATAACTAAAAACTAAGTTTTTTACTTCTAAATATTCAAAAATTCATAACTTAGTTAATTCTTGGGTGACACAAAAAACATTTTCCAATCTTGAGATGGCCCATCTCATATTTTTTCAACATCATTAGAATGGCCTCATCAGCTTATAACAAGCAAACAAAAATAAAATATTTTATCATAACTCATAACTAGCGACCAGTTTTTATGCAGTTAAAAATGCTGAAATATGCAAGTAATATGCAGAATACGTTGAAATATGCAAATATATGCAGTAAAAGATGGCAAAATAAATTTTTTTATGCACTAAAAAATTAAAATTGAAGACAAAAAGACTATATATTTGAAGGAGTGCTATGAAAGAAATAAAATGATAAAGTAAGCTATAGACACCAAGTGTCAAATATGTACTTTTATTGCGTAAAAAATTGCACAAAATTCTCATTATATTTAATATATTAAAAAATCTTTAAACTCAAAGAAAATAATAGGTGCTCTTGAATAAAATCAACATAATAAATATAATAATTTTTCAAAAAATGTGATCGAAAAAATACGGGGGTGGGGGTAGTTTTATTTAACAGACACGATTGTATTATATTACTTTAATTTTTATATTTGTATATTAAACAAGCTTTTTTGGGGGGGTCGGATAGGCTAGGCGGTAGCGTGTCATCCTGCTAACCAAGTGGACCCGGGTTCGAATCCGACTCGAGGCATCCGGCTAAAATCTGACCCCCGGGGTAGGGACAAATTTAAATAAAATAAATAGTATCGTAAATGGCTTATGGCTAGAAAGGCCGAAAAGCCAAAAAAAAACAAGCTTTTCTTATTGACGTACAAATAATAAACTAACAAAATTATGCAAATATTTGTCCGGCTATAATCTGACCACTACACTAATTTACACACACTTCCCCACAACACACACAAACACTCAATGCCCAAAATGCGCTATAGTTACCGAAGGCCATTAAAAAAATAATAATAATAAAAATCGAAAGAAACTAATTAACAAAGGATCTCAAAAATAATTAAAATTTGATTGTAATTGTGAATAACCTACGTTTACAAGTATTTTTCTAAATTATCTTCAGGTTATTATGTCTACGGTCACTTAAAATTGATTTATACGATGAAAAGGAGCGCTCCACATCCTCAGATGTAATGGGGGCAAATTTAAAGGAACTTTATTTATATTTCTTCATTTTTTTCATTCTTTCTCCGAAAATTTACTTTTAAAAAATCTGCATTTGGCGCGAAATAGGCAATATTTGACAAAAAAATCCTTCAAATATGCAATTTTATGCAATATTACTCAAATATGCAAAAATATGCAGTATAAAATTTAACCCACAGTATCCTAGATGCATGATTCGGATAGATCCCCTTCTTGAATACTACAATTTGTGACTTTGTTTGAAACCATGGGTTCCGTGGTCTTTACCTGAGGACCCTTTGAAGTCGCGTTTGCCGCGAGACCGATTCCAATACTTCCCTTGGTATTGGATAAAGTAAAAAGCAAAATCCCATTAATAAAATGGGACTGAGGGAGCAAATCAGGAAACCCAATGTGTATACGGTAAACTCTAAACCTTTTTTATTCTTTACCTATTTAAACATTTAATAAATATTACACTGCTCGACAAAAATTAAACAAAAATTTCTCCCCGTAAACCTAACAATGGATTCCAGTAGAGTTTTATACGCTGATTATCATGCAATTTCCCGATTTTTTACAACACGTCAGAGTTTTGAGATATTATCGATCAAAATGACGAAAAAGGCCATTTTGACCTATTTTCGAGTCCCATTAGATATTAAACAGCAATATTTGAAATCAAAATATTTTGTTGACGTAATAGAAAACAGCTTCCTCTTTGATTTTCAAATTACCACTTGTTTTTAGCTCAATTAGAACTCGAGTTATAACTAAAAAAACTAAAACTACGTGATTATAAAGGATAATAAACATAAAGATAAGAGTAAATAAATATTATATTTAATATTGATTTACTATGAGTTAAGGATACTAGGTCACTTATTTCACATTAAAATTAAAAAATTAAAAGATATAAATTTTTTTTCTTTTTCAATATATATATTTCGGGCTATCAACCCATCTTCAGGAAGTACAGAAAGTAACTAATTCAACTTATTGAATAACAGGTTATATATATGTTTATTGAACAGAGTGATTCATTTCGAAAGAAAAGGATTAAGATTGGATCTTCTTGAATCCACGGAAATAAAATATGCCTTGTCGAACGATGAAAATATTATCAATAATCAACTTGATGTAAAACAAAATATAATAATTGACCTATTAATATCTAAGCCAAAAATTTATTCCCAACCTAGAGACACAAGTCAATGAACTTACTAACTTTTCTTTTATCTAAACATACCTATGTCAACAAACCCCAACCTGATATTCTCACTTAACAATAGCCTAAGAGAAAGTGTCCTTTTAAAATAATTTAAACATTCTTTCCCTCTGTTCAATAAACATATATATAACCTGTTATTCAATAAGTTGAATTAGTTACTTTCTGTACTTCCTGAAGATGGGTTGATAGCCCGAAATATATATATTGAAAAAGAAAAAAATTTTATATCTTTTAATTTTTTAATTTTAATGTGAAATAAGTGACCTAGTATCCTTAACTCATAGTAAATCAATATTAAATCAATAAACATATATATACCTGTTATTCAATATGTTGAATTAGTTACTTTCTGTACTTCCTGAAGATGGGTTGATAGCCCGAAATATATATATTGAAAAAGAAAAAAAATTTTATATCTTTTAATTTTTTAATTTTAATGTGAAATAAGTGACCTAGTATCCTTAACTCATAGTAAATCAATATTAAATATAAAATATATATAACCTCTTATTCAATAAGTTGAATTAGTTACTTTCTGTACTTCCTGAAGATGGGTTGATAGCCCGAAATATATATATTGAAAAAGAAAAAAATTTTATATCTTTTAATTTTTTAATTTTAATGTGAAATAAGTGACCTAGTATCCTTAACTCATAGTAAATCAATATTAAATATAATATTTATTTACTCTTATCTTTATTAAAGTTCTTTTGTAAAATTAATTTTAAAAGTACTTTACCCTAGAATATAGTACATTGGATGAAGTTTAGTAACGATCCGTTGCAGTTTATTTATCGAAGTCATTGGTCATTGACTTAAACATAACTCCTATCAGATTTTTTTAGGGTTTTTCCAAGGAATAATATTTTAAATCTCCATTGATTAGGATAGATTTAAAATATTTCCTGTACCTATAGGAGATAGATTGCTTGATTTGCTCGTTTCTTAAATTTCTTCCGAGGAGATGAGAATGAACACCTTCGCTTACCAGTAATAGATTTATTACTCATGATATTTCAAATACGGGGGAATGGGTCTCTCTGCTCAGCTCCAGTCAGCCATTTGACTAATGACCCGGCGCAAGGGAATGTGACCAGTCATTCAATAATATTTATTTTTTATTTTCAATTTCTTTTTTATTTTCTTCTTTTTTATTATCACATTTAGCCTAGAGTGTTTTTCTTTCGCCCCTCCCTTACGTCACGTGTTCGAATGTTTGCTTTTCCCTGCTGTGAACACAAATTACTTTACAATCGTTTCTATTGCATCTTTGGACGGTCCCCCTTTGGCCCTGCACCTTTATGCTCCCTCAGCCTGTCTCGTTTTCAGATTGATTTGGTTAATAGCTCGTAGCCAGCTTCGAAAGATCCAGATAAAATCTCCTCTCTCTCGTTTCTTGACGAGTTGCTTGCTTTCTCTAAACTCCCTCCGATTAGCATACAATATTCGTTTGGACTTGAGTTCATAGTGAATCATTGCACGTCAATTGAATTGTTATGCATGTTTTAGAGTCATAACGGAGACATATCTCCCACCTGCAACACTCGACCCTAATTAATTGTTTATAAACAAACATATATATGACATTTGGTTCTTACATTGAGATGTAAAGAAAAGACTACGCTATAATAAAAAAAAATGAGAAATCCTGTCTGATTCACATCCGCAAAATCGTCTTGGGCAAGCAAGTAGTAAAATAAAATAAACAATAATATTATATTAAAGAATAGTAATAAATTAAAATACATACCTTGTCTCCTTTTTTCTTCTGGTTGGAGCCCGGCAATTTGGGAAGTTCGCTCTCGGAAAGGAGACGATTGAATTTAATTAAACGCTCCTTCCCAACACTTATAGTTGGTTCATCTGATTTAGATATATCCTAATAAAATAAAATAAAATAAAAAAAAAATGAAAAAATGAAATTAAATAAATAAAGTGTAATAAAAATAAACAAAATAAATAATAAATAATTTTTAATATCATAATTAAATTAATCATGAAAATTGTAATGCTTGGCTCATTTATTTTTATATGGTATATTCACATTTAATTAATTCAAAATGCAGTTTGGGAGGGGAAGTTATATTTTTTATATATTTTTTTTTTGTTTTACATAATATCTACACAGTTTAGAAATAATTCTTTCACAAAAGCATGGTATATCAAATCCGGCCAAATTTGCTTTATTTCCGTAACTTGGTGTTAGGGTTAAGCAGGGGTGCCCATTAGGGTGGACCGAGGGGTGATCCGCGATTGGAAGTAGGTGTACACCTCTTTGGAAGTATTTTGGAAGTACTTGGAAATATTTGGAAGTACTTGGAAATATTTGAAAGTACTTGGAAATATTTGGAAGTACTTGGAAATATTTGGAAGTACTTGGAAATATTTGGAAGTACTTGGAAATATTTGGAAGTGCTTGGAAATATTTGGAAGTACTTGGAAATATTTGGAAGTACTTGGAAATATTTGGAAGTACTTGGAAATATTTGGAAGTACTTGGAAATATTTGGAAGTACAAGTGGAAGTAGGTGTACAGCATATTAGGTCGCGGTTCACCCTCGGGGTGGACCATGAATTTTTTTGGGACAGAAGCTCGGTAAGAAAATAATTTGTACAAAATTTGAGATCGATCGGACAACCCAAAGAGGTGGCGCATCTCATTTGAAAATTTGAAATTTTAAGAATTTCGCCCTATTCGGTTACTACCATATTTTGTTATACGTCGTTAAATTGAAACAAAGAATAAAAACATCGATGACCATGAAATTAGTAAACATTATCTTGTGAAATCCCGCCCCTACCTTCGCCATTCAGCCATTATTAAAACACATAGAGCAAAAGAAAAAAAATTCAAGTGAATTCAATATTATGCGCCTACCTCCTAGGCGTACATCGAGAAAATTTGAAAATGTAGCGATTCTAAGCTATAATATCATTAATCATATTTTAGCAATATATTTATATGTATACATATATTAATGTTATTAAGCAATTGGGGACTTTCCAATAAAGTACAAGCTGTTTGTTGTGATACAACATCTTCAAATATGGGACGTTTTCAAGGCGCGTGTGTCTATCTTGAACAAATATTGCAACGAGATCTTCTGTATCTACCCTGTCGAGGTCCCGAAAACTTATTTGAAAAAAAAAATTCAACAGGTATAGCTAAGGTTGACCCTAGTGTCCATCCCCCCTAGCTTCATGACTCACCCCCCCTCCCCCCATTTTCGTAAAAGTAACCCCCCCTTGTATGTACATTATATTTTATTCACTTCTAAAGAATTAGAAGAGGTTTTTATTACCTTTTGTTGAAGTTATTAACTTGACCGTTTTTATTTTTAGCATATAATGCTAATTTTGCAACAATTTTCAACCCCTCCGGCCTGGGTTTAGACTATCTAGACCTCTAGAGCAATGGTCTTCAACGTGTGTTCTGCGGAACCCCGGAGTTCCTCGGTACATCTCTGGGGGTTTCGCGAGTCAAAAAAAAAAAAAAAATTATAAATCATTCATACTAGTTGACTAATGCTTTTAACTAAAAAATATGAAGATAAATTTAATTATATTTGAAAATTAATCAGAATCTTCGTATGTGGGGTGGCGATTCGTTCGCAGCGGCGCATGCGTCAATCCTATTAATGAGTAAATGAGATTTACTTTACGTAAAATTTTTTTAATAAAAAATACAATACTTTTTAACCGACTTCAAAAAAGGAGGAGGTTCTCTATTCGACTGATTTTTTTTTTTGTGTCTATGTTACCTCATATCTCCGCCAATTGTGAACCGATTTTGAAAAAAAATTTTGCATTGGGTTCAGTCTAGCTTCCGATTGGTCCCGTTTTTTTTTCATTGGTATTAGACCTTTTTTGTTAGGTTTGTTCAGGCCTAACTTCTTTGTTTATGAACCGATTTCGATGATTCTTTTTTTATTGGAAAGGGGGTATCTTAGGGATGGTGCCATATTAATTTGGTCAAGTTCTGATGATATGATCAACGACGAAATAACGTAAATCTCCAATTCTTATGAGCAAATAATCGAAATTATGATAAATAAAATCTTTTATAAAAAAATCTTATAACTCACTATTAATAACATCACTAAAAAGAGAAAAATAAAAATAATTTTTATAAAAAAAAAAATAAAACCGACTTCAAAAAACTTAAATGCAACAAATAAAATAATAATAACTTAAAAATAAAATAAAATCCACTAAAAGGTATAAAATAATTATCTTATTTAGTTACAACTAAACGACGAAATATTAACATGAAATTACTTTTTGAAGTCGGTGCCAAACATATACATTTTATGAATCGCACTTGACGGATCTTACTTAGTACGTTTGGCGGGTACGCTCGCTTATAGGTATAGTTTGTTTGGCACCGACTTCAAAAAGTAATTTCATGTTAATATTTCGTCGTTTAGTTGTAACTAAATAAGATAATTATTTTATACCTTTTAGTGGATTTTATTTTATTTTTAAGTTATTATTATTTTATTTGTTGCATTTAAGTTTTTTGAAGTCGGTTTTATTTTTTTTATAAAAATTATTTTTCTTTACTAATCTTTACATAAAGTATCTATAACATATTGATTTACTTAAATAATTATTTTAAGATATATATTTCTATAAGTAATGGATTTTTAACCTGTTTCTCATCATCATTGAGTACACAGTCCTAAGACTGGTTTGACACAACCACCCGTCTATCCATTCAGTTCAGTCCCATGCCAGCCAGCTCTTTGACCTCTCTAAATGACTCACATCCCATGTCCCTGCCCATTGTCTTTTCTAACTTAAAATTAATATATAAAATTAAATAACGTTATAATATAATAGAGAATTAAAAAAGAGTCAAAAAATAATTTCATCATATCGTAATTCTAAAATATTACAATAATCTATTAGATAAAATAGCCATCGAGTATTTCTTGAGAAAGGTGTATTTTTTAAAATAATTATCATAAAATAATATTTGAATCGTCATAATCTCACTTAATCATAATTAATCTTTTATTTGTTCAATGTTGAATTTGTAGATAAAGTTGGCTATTTGTATCTAAATTTAAGTAGATTTGGAAATTAGTTCTGATTATCTAAAGCGCAGAATAATTAATTATAAGGGATATTACATAATATTGCATTAATTTCTAGAATAGAACATATTTAGCGACTATAAGGACTTCTAGAGTATATTATGTGATTATTTGAAGTGAAATTATTGTAAATATAAATAAAGAGCCAAATATTACTTGAAATAAAGAAAAATAACTTAAAAATAAAATTTAAAATAATTAAAAAAATAAATAAATAATATAAAAATAAACATAAGCTTCAGAGTTTTAGATATATCTAATCAATTTGCAGAGAATTTATAGGTATAAACTTTTCCTTATATTTATACACTCAAAACACCATATCGCGGAGGATATGTACAAAATGTAAATATTGCTAATGGGTGATGAAAATTAAAAAAAGAAATTTAATTTAAAATGTTCAAAATTGATTAGAATGTATCTGGTTTTCCGTCAATAAATAATAACACATAAATCGTTTGTTTGCAAGGGTTCGATTTTTTATTAGATCATCCTCAGAGCTATAAAATGACATGACAATTTTTTATATATACAGGGTGTTCCACAGACAGAACTCATTCATTAAAAGTTTTCATGGAAGGAGTTGAGAGAAAATTTTGAACTTTGACATATTTATGTTTTGGAATATGCTCTTTTTAAATAAATTATTAAACAACTTTTGGACACTTTCTGCTTTGCCGCAATCGCTATCAACTTTCTTATTTTCAATGGAACCCCCCCCCAAATATTTTTGCATCATTAGATTAAGTGTTAAAAACTAAGATGATTTTGTATAATGCACTTGATGTCTAAAATTTATCATTTCTGAGTTATTTTAGATAGTTTGTAAAATCTACCAATTTAGCGTTCATCTTTAAAAATTAATAATAATTAAACTATTGTTTGTAGAATTAATTTGATCAATCAGAACTCTTAATTAGACATTAAAGAATCTTACTTAATCATAAAAATTCAAATTTTATATCCAGGATGACCATAATAATCGTTTATTTCTGAAAATCAAAAAGTTGTTAATACTCAATTTTTTCAAATGGAACATGGCATAAATTTTAGTATTTTTGAATTCTACATAAAAATCCAATAGGAGTTTATTAAATATTCCCTATACCTAAAATGAATAGTTTTTTAAATAAAAAATATTTTAAATTTCACTCGTCTAGATCTTAATTATTTATTATTAGAGAACGTATTTTTATATTTCAAAAATATGCCATAAAATATGTATAAAATTTAACCCACAGTATCCTAGATGCATGATTCGGATAGATAATTGATCTCCTGGGTCGTATGTGACAGCAAACAAAATATGCATTTGCATAGGAATACGGTCTCTATTTATTATGTATAAATAAGTATTATATTTATTTTTTATTTTTTTATTAAAAAAATCCTTCTAAATAATTTTTAATCAATTTATAAACCTGAAGTTAATCTAATTCAATAAATGATCAAGGTGTTATTATTTACTGACCGAAAACCCGATATATTCTCGAGAATTTAAAATTATATCTTCGATAATCAAATTTTAATATTGCAACAAATTAGTTAAATTATTAAACTTCCTGCATCAAAATCGGCTTAATTATTATCGGTTAGCGCTTACGTGGAAATACTCAACCAGTTTGATTGTCTGTTCTCAAGCTAAATGCTGCTTTTTCGATAACAGTGTTTCTCACATTAAGTTGAACTACAGAAACTACACTGCCGGCCAAAAAAAACGTAACACTTAGATTTTTTTTAAATAACTAATAAAATGTATTTTTAATGCAATGAAATTGAATAAACTTTTAATATGATATATTTTTAACCTTTCTTAATAAGTGTAACATAAATTTAAAACATTTTATTTAAAAATTACAATTTAAATGAAATAAAAGCGGATAATTTGATATTTATCGATTTTTGATGAAATCTAATATCCTTATTATAATCTTTCAATCCCTGTTTTTCTTTTGATAATATGCTTGAAATCCATTATTTGAGTGTCTTTTCGACTAAACACATCAAAATTATGCCGCTTAGCATTACAGATTCTGCGAAAGCCGTTGCGTTAATCGAGGATGGGCGCAGCTACAGATACGTAGCCAATGTTTTAAATTTTTGTTACACTTATTAAGAAAGGTTAAAAATATATCATATTAAAAGTTTATTCAATTTCATTGCATTAAAGATACATTTCATTATTTTTTTTTTTTTTAATCTAAGTGTTACGTTTTTTTGGCCGGCAGTGTATTGCCCGAGGGGTGATCCGCGATTGGAAGTAGGTGTACACCTCTTTGGAAGTATTTTGGAAGTACTTGGAAATATTTGGAAGTACTTGGAAATATTTGGAAGTACTTGGAAATATTTGGAAGTACTTGGAAATATTTGGAAGTACTTGGAAATATTTGGAAGTACTTGGAAATATTTGGAATTACTTGGAAATATTTGGAAGTACTTGGAAATATTTGGAAGTACTTGGAAATATTTGAAAGTACTTGGAAATATTTGGAAGTACTTGGAAATATTTGGAAGTACAAGTGGAAGTAGGTGTACAGCATATTAGGTCGCGGTTCACCCCTCGGCATATACCTATTTGTTTTTTAAATTTCTTAAGGCTTGATTGGAATTTGATTGATAATTCAGAAGGAGTTCAGAATTATTTACTTATATATTCAAAAGAAATATATATAAATATATATATTGTACGACTTCAATGACTCTGGTCTCAATTAAAATGACTCTTTACAAATTCTTATTTCCTACGAATACGCCGAATAGGTGCGTTGATTGTTTTAGTTATTTTTGATCGATTTATTATTTAATCACTTGTAAAAGTGAGATATATGTATAAAACAAAAGAAAAACTTAGATACATGATACATATAAAGAAATAAACAAAGAACACTCACCGATTTTTGGCTGTCATCGTCGCTAGATTTAGATTTTTTATTTGAATCCTGGTTCTCCTTGTTCTCGAGTTTGATCTTATCGGAGCTTTTTTTTTTCGTCGCGGAGGAACAGAGGAGCACCCGAATCCATTGAGAGGTTGATCATGGAACCCCCTGCCGTTGGACTATACATCGCATGCGGGTGATTTGGCGGAGGCGGAGGAAGTCCGATTTCTTGGGATGAAGGAGAACTTACAGGTGGTGGAGAACGATAAGGTGGAGGTTGCTTGGGAGATGATCTACATATTGGGATGGCGAGGAGAAATCCTGAGGATCATAGGAGCTACCAGGGGACTGAACTTGCGAGGGAATTATCTTGAAGGGACATGGCTTGAAATGGAGAACTAGGTGGGGAAATGCAATTGTCAAAACCACTGTTTGGGTCGCGATATTTTTTTAAGTATAAGTACTTTTCTTACTGAAATAATAAAAAAAAAAAAATTAATTTTTTTGATTATACTTTGGAGAGATGATCTGAAAGGATTTTAAAGTTAGACTAGTTATGAAATCATCTTCGATGAAAATCAAGTAAAATTTCTATAAAAGTAAATTTATTACCCTTAGTAATCAAAAGACTATTTTGGAGTGATCATAAATTTAATATTTAGGAGAGATATAAGAATAAATATTATATTCACGCTCTGTATATAATATAATATTAGAATAAAGTAAAAATTCTTTAAAATTTAAATTTAATTAAATTAGGGAACGAAGAAAAGATTTTTATATTATAGACAAAAGGATCAGCCGGGATTCGAACCCGGGATCTTCGCATGTGCGCTGCGATGCCTTTATAAGAGCCTTAGCTCTTATCCTCTCGGCCACTGATCCCCGAACCCAAGCTGATACCTAATGTCTATATGAATTTGGAATTTCATTTTTATTTAATCTTTTAATCTCTTCCTCGTTCATTTTTCGCAGCTCTGTAGTTGGCTTGACTAATTAAACTATATCCAAACGCCTCCCACTCGATCGCAAGTGTAAGTGGATATAGGAGCTTAGGGTCATATGAAATTCAAAGAGAAACAAGAGATTGTCCTCTGCTTGATGCAAATCAACATATACACATCTATAACAAGATGATATATCTGTATATATATTATTTATTTGTTTGGAAAGTTTTGTTTGCCAGTAGCAGAGTTGTTGATTCACAAAGAGAAACAAAGAGATTGTCTTCTGCTTGATGCAAATAAACATATACACATATATATCAAGATGATATATCTGTATATATATATTATTTATTTGTTTGAGACTATAGTTTCGAAGACTTGGTCTTCATCATCAGTCTTTCTTCAATTATAAATGTTTTTCATGGAGTCAATATCATATGGATACTGAAAACTTGGTGTTCCTTCGTCACTGGAAAGCTAGCAACAGGCTTATGAAAGGCATTGCAGCGCACAATTCACGAAGATCCAGGGTTCGAACCCCGGCTGATCCTCTTGTCTATAATATAAAAAAATCTTTTCTTCGTTCCCTAATTTAAATTAATTCTATAATTGGTCTTTCGGACGCGGCCTCATTGTAGTCGCGCCCTGGAGTGAAGAAGAAAATTATTTTCGAACTTTGGGTTTTGCGATCGAGTGGGAAGCGTTTGGATATAGTAAAACTTTATTTTCTTAAAAAAATCCGAAAATGAGAGGTAAGGGGGGACCCTTTGTATCACTTCACCATTTTTGGAAGTGGTTCATAAATTTAATTTTTAGGAGAGATATAAAAATAAATATTATATTCGAGCTCTGTATATAATATACTATTAGAATAAATTAAAATTTCTTTAAAAGTAAAACTTTATTTTCTTAAAAAAATCCGAAAATGAGAGGTAAGGGGGGACCCTTTGTATCACTTCACCATTTTTGGAGTGGTTCATAAATTTAATTTTTAGGAGAGATATAAAAATAAATATTATATTCGAGCTCTGTATATAATATAATATTAGAATAAATTAAAATTTCTTTAAAAGTAAAACTTTATTTTCTTAAAAAAATCCGAAAATGAGAGGTAAGGGGGGACCCTTTGTATCACTTCACCATTTTTGGAGTGGTTCATAAATTTAATTTTTAGGAGAGATATAAAAATAAATATTATATTCGAGCTCTGTATATAATATACTATTAGAATAAATTAAAATTTCTTTAAAAGTAAAACTTTATTTTCTTAAAAAAATCCGAAAATGAGAGGTAAGGGGGGACCCTTTGTATCACTTCACCATTTTTGGAGTGGTTCATAAATTTAATTTTTAGGAGAGATATAAAAATAAATATTATATTCGAGCTCTGTATATAATATACTATTAGAATAAATTAAAATTTCTTTAAAAGTAAAACTTTATTTTCTTAAAAAATCCGAAAATGAGAGGTAAGGGGGACCCTTTGTATCACTTCACCATTTTTGGAAGTGGTTCATAAATTTAATTTTTAGGAGAGATATAAAAATAAATATTATATTCGAGCTCTGTATATAATATACTATTAGAATAAATTAAAATTTCTTTAAAAGTAAAACTTTATTTTCTTAAAAAAATCCGAAAATGAGAGGTAAGGGGGGACCCTTTGTATCACTTCACCATTTTTGGAAGTGGTTCATAAATTTAATTTTTAGGAGAGATATAAAAATAAATATTATATTCGAGCTCTGTATATAATATACTATTAGAATAAATTAAAATTTCTTTAAAAGTAAAACTTTATTTTCTTAAAAAAATCCGAAAATGAGAGGTAAGGGGGGACCCTTTGTATCACTTCACCATTTTTGGAAGTGGTTCATAAATTTAATTTTTAGGAGAGATATAAAAATAAATATTATATTCGAGCTCTGTATATAATATACTATTAGAATAAATTAAAATTTCTTTAAAAGTAAAACTTTATTTTCTTAAAAAAATCCGAAAATGAGAGGTAAGGGGGACCCTTTGTATCACTTCACCATTTTTGGAAGTGGTTCATAAATTTAATTTTTAGGAGAGATATAAAAATAAATATTATATTCGAGCTCTGTATATAAATACTAGTACACTAGTGGCTGAAATTTTAAAAGCTATAAATCTATTAGGTTGTTCGGAAAGTCATTTCGTTTTTTCCCGCCAGAGGACTTAATTACGTTTTTTCGAAACTAAATTCACACTTAAGCCCCATAACCATTATATGTCTTGAGAGCTGATATTGCAAGGCTTGTGTGTGAAAAAGTTCTATTAATTCTACCCAGTAGTTTTTGGTTGGTGCCCTTTTAAATATGGAGAGCAATAAGCAGCATTTTCGTCATATTTTACTTTTTAACTTCAGAAAAGGTAAAAATGCTGTCCAAGCGAGAAAAAAATTGACGGATGTGTATGGAGAAGGCGTGTTAACAGTACGCCAGTGCCAGAACTGGTTTGCAAAATTTCGATCCGGCAATTTTGATGTCGAAGATGCACCACGGTCTGGAAGGCCGGTCGAAGCTGACAAAGATGCGATAAAGGCATTAGTTGATGCAAATCGGCGAATCACCACACGAGAGATCGGTGAGAGGTTAAATTTGTCGAATTTAACTGTTTATGGCCATTTGAAAGGCATGGACTTAACCTCGAAGCTCGATGTGTGGGTGCCCCATGTCCTTACCGAGCGAAATTTGTGTCGTCGTGTTGACGCGTGTGATTCGCTCCTCAAACGTCTAGAAAATGATCCATTTTTGAAGCGGATTATTACTGGGGACGAAAAATGGGTTGTATACAACAATGTTAAACGCAAGAGGTCATGGAGCAGAAAAGATGAACCGGCTCAAAGCGTGTCAAAAGCCAACATTCACCAAAAAAAGGTGATGCTCTCCGTTTGGTGGGATGTCAAAGGAATCGTTTTTTTTGAGCTTTTGCCGGACAATACAACGATTAATTCAGAAGTCTATTGTCATCAGCTGGACAAATTGAATGATTCACTTAAAGAGAAGAGGCCCGAATTAATCAACAGGAAGGGTGTAGTGTTCCACCAGGATAATGCGAGACCTCACACAAGTTTGGTCACTCGCCAAAAACTTTTACAGCTTGAATGGGACGTACTGCAACATCCACCATATTCTCCAGATCTGGCGCCTTCCGACTACTATTTGTTCCGGTCCCTGCAAAATTTTTTGGATGGCAAAACCTTTACCTCAAATGAAGATGTCAAAAACCACCTGGACGAGTTTTTTGCCAGCAAGGACCAAAACTTTTATGAGAGGGGAATTATGTTACTGCCAGAAAGATGGCAAAAGGTGTTGGACCAGAATGGCCAATATATAATTTAATAAAATATTTATTCATTATACGAAAACTGTCTTTCATGTTCCCCAAAAAAAACGAAATGACTTTCCGAACAACCCAATAATTCAACTATCTCTTGATATCTAGCTGCACGAAAGAACAAATTAAAGAAGGCAATGTTCAACTATTATCAATTTTCAGATGTAGAAGTTGAAAAGACAAGATAATACTATAAAATTTCAAAAATTATTTTATTCATTTTTTTGTCCATTTTAAAATAATGTATAATGTATATCAATTATTCTTTTTTCCAAAGTTTTGCTTCACATAGAGACTTATTCACACTCTATAATTGTACATAGAAAAGTAAATCATATATAAAATCATATTATTATTATTATTGGTGGTTTAAGGCGCATCGACTGCTAAAGTCATTAGCCTCTGGAATTGAATATATTTTAGTTTTAATATACCGGGTGAGTTTTTTTATCTTGAGACAGTCTTATAACTCAAAAACAGTGCATTATATGAAAAAAAGTTTCAAATAAAAGTTTATTTATATCAGGGGGAAACTAAACTACGCTATTGTTTGTCGACCTAGAACAAGCTTTCAAGGGTATTTCAAGGTCAAGTTCTGTTTTTTAAATGGAAACCTATATTTTCTGTACATATTCTTAATCTACAAAAAAAACTGAACAACTTTCATAAGAACTATTTTTTATACGACATCAAATAAAAAAATATTAAATCAATTAGATCTCAAAAAATCAATCTAATATTAACAATTATTCAACTTAATTATCAAATAATAATGATCAAATTAATTATAATAAATAATTTTAATAATTTTCCGACAATGTTCTGTGACATTCCAGAGTGTATCGCAAGTCTTCTGGATGAAACATCTTTCTTCAACAAAAAAAATGCTCCATTTTTATTATGGTAATACAATATAACTATCTACTGAATTAACACGAGAAATAAATTTTTTTTAAGCTCAAGAATTTTAAATAGATCTATTAAGTAGAAAATAATCTCTTAAATCTGTGTATAATGAAGTTTTAAGATCATTATAAACACTTATTTTCATTGTTGTGACTTTTCAATTTAATAATTATTTATTTAATAATTAATTATTTGATTTTTTTTGAGATCTAATTGATTTAATATTTTTTTTATTTGATGTCGTATAAAAAAATAGTTCTTATGAAAGTTGTTCAGTTTTTTTTTGTAGATTTAGGAAATGTAAAGAAAAATATAGGTTTCCATTTAAAAAACAGAAGTTGACCTTGAAATACCCTTGAAAGCTTGTTCTAGGTCGACAAACAATAGCGTAGTTTAGTTTCCCCCTTGATATAAATAAACTTTTATTTGAAACTTTTTTTCATATAATGCACTGTTTTTGAGTTATAAGACTGTCTCAAGATAAATAAACTGCAACGGATCGTTGCTAAACTTTATCCAAATTCATTTGAAATATTAATATGTTTATTCCTTTATTATTAATCAGATATCACTTGCAATTTGCAGTTCATGTTGACTTAAATTCAAAAATAGCGATCGATTCTCATCTAATACTTGAGGAATAACAATTCTACATTAGATTTTTGACGTTTCGATTATTATTGGTAACCATTGCTGAAGACATGGAGGAATCGACTTAAAATCAAAAATAACGATCGATTCTTATCTAATACTAGAGGAATAACCTTATTGCATTCCATTTTTGATGTTTTGACTATTAATGGCAACCTCTACTGAAAACGTGGAAGAATCGACTTAAAATCAAAAAGACTAAATTCTTTTTTGGTAAACAACTCAAGCTTGAGGTTCATAAAATCAATGTCAATCAATAGATGATATTCCTCTAGTATTAGATGAGAATCGATCGTTATTTTTGATTTTAAGTCGATTCCTCCATGTCTTCAGCAATGGTTACCAATAATAATCGAAACGTCAAAAACCTAATGTAGAATTGTTATTCCTCAAGTATTAGATGAGAATCGATCGCTATTTTTGATTTTAAGTCGATTCCTCCATGTCTTCAGCAATGGTTACCAATAATAACCGAAATGTCAAAAATCCAATGTAGAATGGTTATTCCTCGACTATTAAATGAGAATCTATTTTTGAATTAATGTCAATATGAACTACAAATTGCAAGTGATATCTGATTAATAATAAAGGAACAAACATATTAATATTTCAAATGAATTTGGATAAAGTTTAGCAACGATCCGTTGCAGTTTATTTATTTAGCTAACATTGGCGGCGAAAGGACTATCATAAACAAGTTTGAAAAAATTATATTTTTAAATGTTAGTTATTTAAAATAAAGACAAAGATAGTAAAATAAAACTAGGTTCTCAATGACTTGAACGATGATTTTGGGACTCCTTTAATTAGATATTTTCTTGAAATTAGGCCCATTTAATTACTTTCCGGGAATATGGTTTGGAAAAATCCTGCTCGAATGGAAATATGTTGGGATGGAACCATTTTTTCATCTTGTATAGATATGGTAATTCAAAAATAAAATATTTACTTACCTTCATATATTACACTATAAAACATTCTTAGTTATTAGATTATCAAGTATGTACCCCTTCTTAAGTCCACTTTTGCAATTGTATTATCGTTTAAACTCACGCTTATGTAAAAATTGATTAGATTTCTTTATTGAATTAAAAGTAAATCAAATTAATTGGAAAAATCACGATGTCTTTATGGAATCCCGCATAGGATAATCTTTATATGTCGGAAGGGTTGTTTTCACCTCCTTGGGAATTGAACCAAAGTGTGAACAGAAAAGCAATCTGGAGCCATTAGACTTTTCTTCAAGCCGAAATAAATCTAACATGAGGTTACACGTATAAAATGTTCATTGAAATATTAAATCTTCAATATTAAAAATTTCGTATTCAAAAGTGATTCTATATTCAATCAAAAAAAATTAAATGCAACAAATAAAATAATAAGAACTCAAAAATCAAATAAAATGCACTAAAAGGTATAAAATAATTATCTAATTTAGTTACAACTAAACGACGAAATATTAACATGAAATCACTTTTTGAAGTCGGTGCCAAAAATATACATTTTATGAATCGAACTCGACGGATCTTACTTAGTACGTTTGGCGGGTAAGCTCGCTTATATAGTTTGTTTAGCACCGACTTCAAAAAGTGATTTCATGTTAATATTTCGTCGTTTAGTTGTAACTAAATTAGATAATTATTTTATACCTTTTAGTGCATTTTATTTGATTTTTGAGTTCTTATTATTTTATTTGTTGCATTTAATTTTTTTGAAGTCGGTTTTATTTTTTTTATAAAAATTATTTTTATTTTTCTCTTTTTAGTGATGTTATTAATAGTGACTTAATATAATACCTTGCATGCATCTCGTAAGAGAAAGCGTCGGGCGAATGAATCAGAAAATGATAATAAAATTCAATTCATAAATATAGAAATTCTCTCGAAACGTTTGCGGGTTTTAAATGAATGTTTTAAGATTTTTTTTATAAAAGATTTTATTTATTATAATTTCGATTATTTGCTCATAAGAATTGGAGATTTACGTTATTTCGTCATTGATCATATCATCAGAACTTGACCAAATTAATATGGGACCACCCCTAAGGTACCCCTTTCCAATAAAAAAAGAATCATCGAAATCGGTCCACGTGGCAAAAAGTTCTCGCTGAACATACATAAAATAAATAAATAAATAATATAGGTATCTTGACTATCTTGGAGCTATACTGATCCAAACGCAGAAAGAATCATTAAAATCGGTTCATAAACAAAGAAGTTATGCCTGAACAAACATAACAAAAAAGGTCCAATACCAATGAAAAAAAAACGGGACCAATCGGAAACTATACTGAACCCAATGCAAAAAAAATCATCAAAATCGGTTCACAATTGGCGAAGATATCAGGTAACATAGACACAAAAAAAAATTCAGTCGAATTGAGAACCTCCTCCTTTTTGAAGTCGGTTAAAAATTGGATAAGAATTGGAAGCAATAAAAAGCGAAGCATTCTGTCTTTCCTATTTCTACCTATATTTGTAATTTGAATCTAGATGTTTTGACTAATCATAGAGAGCGAAGTGTGACGATGGTCCAGGAAGCTCTTAATCATTTTAGTTGGATCCAGATTGCGTGACAACAACAGTAGTGATTTTCCATCGGTTCTGCTATATTTACAGGTTAACCTCTATGATTATCGAGGGGCGCAGATAATCAGTGGTCCTACTGTATTTAAGAATAATGATTGGCAAGATTAATTAAGCTAGTATTAGTATTAATAATTATCGTCGTCATAAGCAACTATTGAGGTAAAAATAATTGAACTACCCGGGAACACAAGTTTAAGTCTCCAAAAAATAAATTAAAAGAAACTACTGAATTTTTGATCAAAGTTTTGGAAAAAAATTTAGCTAATACAGTAAGCTCCCGATTATCCAGTTTGCGGATTATCCGGAAGTCGAAGTATAACAGACAGAGGGGTGGTCCGTGGCCTAATATTGTGGTGTAGGTGTTTGCTTCCCTTTCACTTTCTGTTTCAAGTAGAAGACTATACCTGGATGAAGAGACATTTATCTAATGAGATTCCAAAATGATTCCACATAATTCCAAAAGATGTGTGCAGCTAATTCAACGCATTTCACCCCTCGATAACAACATAGTAAATCTTGGAAAAAGTTCCAACTGATATTAAAGAAATCATTAAAAGAGTTACTGCCAAAAAAAGACAAAAAGTGCTGAGTTTTCTTTAATAATGATGGGGGTGTACTTCAATTAGGTGGGTAAGTTTGGGGGGGGGGTCCGAGGCGAATCTTTCCGCAATCTCACGTGGGGGAGAAGGGAACTCGGAAAATATCATGTATTTTTTCCCCGGAAGAAGCAGTCACAAAATTCTGAGGAAACTGGGTTAGAAGTAGGTAAAAATAATAATAATAATAATACTAGTCTTAACTAGTATTCAATCAAAACAAAATTAAGAAAATTATGTTTTATAAATAAATTCAATGCAATCGAAAGCACATATTAAAGTATTTAGACTAAAAAAATCTCACGTGAAGATTAGGGGGGGTCAAAAAATCTCCAAAATCGCCTCCCGTAATTTAGGGACGGCTCCTGAGCATTAAATAAGATAAAATAATTGTCTACACCTAGAAATGTATATTGCCGTTGCATTTTAAAAATAAATAAATTATATTTCGGATTATCCGTGCCGCCTCTCCAGACCATTCGTCCGGATAATCTAAAGTTTACTGTATTTCTAAATTATAAAAAATTTAAAAGAAGATTGATAACAGATAAAAAATAATGTTAATAAGATATTCGAAATTGTTAATGATCCAAACGACGTCATTACCAAAAGCAGAGACATGGTCCATGAGTAGCGGGGATCAGCCCCCCCCACACTTTAAAGGCCAGGGAGCTAAAGCCCCCCCCTCTCCATATAACGATTCGATTTTTTTCATCCATACGTTTCTGTTATACGTTTGAAAAATATGTACCTACAAACATTTTGGCAATAGAACGAACTTTTATTCTTGAGTTATTCTAGCTATCTGAATTTATTCATGCACACAAAAATTTGATTGAAATGTATTTTTTTTTTTTTCAGACGAAAAATAGGCAAAAACTTTTTTTTTTAATTTTTAAGTAAATTCAATATTCTAGCGGACTGTGTACCGGATTGAGATATTGAATCAAAACAATAGCCGCCAACATGTTCTGGTACGAGGGACAATGAAAACTGGGGTCGCAAATTTGAATAAATAGGGTAACTAATCAATGTCATTTGAACGAATTCGAGGCCTCAGGAGAAAAACTTTTGCCAAAATGGAAAGGTGTGGTTGGAAGTGTGTCTCGGTGCGAGATCTGAGGCCTAAAGTTGAGTTTACGACTAGAAATTAATTAGGCTGAAACGAGAGCAGTTGCTGGGCGAGGGGACAAAGGGGGCTGACCGTGCAACTCGACATCAACCCCATCCCACCCCCACTCGACGATCGATATGGCGATCGCAACAAAGAGAGCAAGATATGTACAGTATGAGAAGGAAAGAGAGGAAGCGAGCCAAGGCCGTGAGGCGAGGGCCCGAACAGAACAGACGGACAGACCACCATGCGACATTGCGAGCAACCATCAGCTGAGCGGCAGAGGATGTCACCGCAACAAAAAGACCTCGTACCATTCAATTGAAAAGATTGGTGGAAAAAAATTGGGCGGTCAGGGACCCCCGCCAGGAACCAAGTTCCTTACGTTATTTTAAAAATATTAGAGTTAATCAAATCTGACCAAAAACATAAATGTGAAAATGGGGCCAAGTTCAGTACAAACGGCTTCGCCGACAAAATAGTTGAGATCTAAACGGGTACCAAGTTCCATAGCTATAGGGATGTACAATGTTCTTCAATTGATTTAAAAGAAAATTTGTTACGTTCTTTGATATTGAATTTATAACTTGACAAGTTATAATAGTCAATAAATTACGTTTAACGTGATGATATTTAATACAAGCTTAAAATTTAGCTTTGCTAGTTGTTCTATTTTATACTACAAACAATTTAGTTGGATATAAAACTTGCCAAGTTATAAATTTAATATCAAAGAACGTAACAAATTTTCTTTTAAATCAATTGAAGAACGTTGTACATCCCTATAGCTATGATTTAAGCAACTGCTATGGAACTTGGTACCCGTTTAGATCTCAACTCTTTTGTCGGCGAAGCCGTTTGTACCGAACTTGGCCCCTTTTTCACATTTATGTTTTTGGTCAGATATCATTAATTTTTGAAAAGTTTTATCCTTTAATTTATCTAAATAATTACATTTAAACATTTATATTAATAATTATTAAATATTTCTCATAAAATATCTGTTAAAAACCCAGTCGGTTTTTCATAAATTTCACCCCTTCATATGTTAAAAAGAGGTCCCCGACATGGGACGAATTTGCATTACAAACATACTGAAGCGGTCCTGGTCCTGGATTTATCTATCATCGTTTCGAAAATATAATGCAGAGAACTTCGATTAACCGAGAGGGTCGGAACTACATGAATTTAGGCTCTAGACGTGCTACATATATGTACATGTGATTTTGCGCAGGCTGACGGTTAACAGAAAATGGCGGTTAATTGAAGTTTCACCATAAACTAATATCTCAAGAAAATCATTTTTACGCGAAATATCAAACAAAGCTATTTAGATTTCCAGTTCTCAATTGAAAGTAAAACGGAACCCTCTAAGTGCCGATACAATGTTTTGTTTGACAGTATCTGTCTGTTCAGTCGAGCTGAAATCAATTATCCCCCCTAATGCCCTCTTTACGAGAAACACGCGGTTTTCAAACGCTCAGCACCCTTCGCTGTCAAATTGGATAAAAGTCGAACAAGCGCTTTCGCCAACTCTTTTATCCCTATGACCTCCAGAGACTGGAACTCGCTCCCTGCCACCATCTTTCCCGCGACTTATAACCTTCAGCTATTTAAGACCCGTATCCACAGATACCTTCGACCCCCGCCCAACCCATAAAATTCTTTCTTCTTCTTTTCACGATGGAGGGGCCAACCCAGGCCTTTAGGGGTTGCACCTTTTTGGTGTAACTCCTTCTCTCATCATTATCATAAAAAAGTATGTCGAGGCTGTGAAGCTCGTAAATTAAATAACGATTCTGAACTTGGCTGACACACTGCTGTGTGTCTAGATACAAACTTGAAATTTAAAGTGATAGGCAATCATAACGCGCATACGTGGCCAGAATTAACCACAGAAGCTTTGAAGTGTTTAATACCATTTGCCACTTCTTACTTGTGGGAGTTGACATTTTCGTCAATGGCCAAATTAAAAGTAAACACATAATTCGTCTAAATTTAGAAAACGATTTAATTCTATCTAACGGATTTAGTTAACGAAAAACATTAATGTGAATGTGACTCATATTTACCTTGCTGATTTGTGTTAACCTACAAATATCTTTTAATTAACATTTTCTTAATAAAAATGTATTTTTTTCTACCGAGTCTGCCACAAGTTGAAAAACACTGGTATAGATAATAAAATAGCCTCCTCTTTTTTTCAAAGTCGATTAAAAATACAAAATCTCTTAAAAACAATCTTAGAAACGTTTAGAAACTCTAAACATTAGAGAAAGTAACGTTTTTTTTTTTAATTTAAATAAAGGAAGAAATGTTCCCGAAACGTCTGAGTTATTAAACATTTCTAAGATTGTTTTTAAAAGATTTGTATTTGTATTTTTTTTATTCATATAAATATATCCACATAGTAGTGGCGTGCGGTCCATGGATGCTGTGGATGGCGCTAAAATTTCAAACATTTAGAGTATTTTCATAAATATATAAGGTCGACTTCAAAATTTCAGGAGGATCTTTAAATTTTCAAATTATTATCCGTTATTTCAAATATTTCTATAAAAAACATTTTTTTGTTTTGAAAAGTAGGTATATTGGTTCTCGAAATGAAATAAAATTGTTGCATAGTTTCAAGGGGCAATTAAAATGAATGATTTTCCGAAAAGGGTGCCGATAGAAGGTTTGAACTCCCTGCCTGGTACTTATCTTCCAGTTCAAGCATGTCAAAGACAAGTTCAGACGAGTTTTAGTCGAATAAAAATTGTTCTCGCTGAGGAACTATTAAAATAGAAATAATACAAAAAAGGAATAAATAAAGATGATTCGAGAATCTTTGGACTAATCCATTTCTAACAAATTTAAATGAGGCGGAAGGTCAAATATGAAGATTCTAGACCTTTGAACCAAACTCAACCAACATCAGTAAACTCTAGTTGCCACAAAGGTATTCAGTGAAACACGTTTTAACTAGTAAGAATCCGTTCTTACTATAAACAACATATATATAAACTACTGTTTCTTTTTGTTGTGTAATGGAAATAAAAAGAGGACAATCAGATAGATTTTGTATAAAATAAATATGATTTTCGATGTGTATGATCAAAGACTTTTCGATATTATTAAAAATGGATCCGGTCAAGCGACGATAGCACGCCAGAATAACAGCCTGACTTCCTCCCCAGCAGGTGCACAAAGCATAATGTATTATTATATCGAAATATTTGTTGTTAGTAAAATTGGAAAAATTATCCAGGGGAAATAAAAAAAAATCAACCACAAGAGAATCATGCTGAAAAAAAATAATTATATTTATTGTTTAACACAAAATAAAATAATAACGGATTGTTTTAGCAAGGTAGGTTTTAAAAAATAATAATAAATGTATTCATAATTTCGACCTCCTTCTTTCAAGGATTTTTTATTTTAAACTATTCAATTAAATAAATTAATTTTTTGATTATGATATCTAAGTTCACTTTCTTTAGTCCCTGGAAAATTTCGCGTTATAGAGACACATTTGCTTGAAACGGAAACTGGGTCAGAAAGACGATGGGGGGAGATTCGGAAGCTGCGAGATAAACGACACTCATTTTTAAAAGGGTTACTTAATTATTATATTTGTTAAATAATTTTAGAAACAATATTTTGAACTAAATTAACTTATTTTTATTTGCGAATCTTTATGATTAAAACCATCCAGATAATCTGATTTTTAATAAAAGGCCTTGACTAATAGAGATTAGAGTAAATCGCTTCACAAACACTAGTTTATGTAATAAGGATTTAATAAGAGTACGATTTTTTTAATGTTAGTGTTACAGGTAACACCAAGAATGTACAACTCCTATAAGCCAGAATTGACTCTCGTAACTTAAAACTTTGTTCGATTGTAACTAATTTGACTGGGATGGGAAGTCGTATTTTTGAAAATCGCCTTGATGATACTATGAAGTTAAAAAGATACATTTGTATTATACTCAATTGTCAGATTTAAAAAATTATAAATTAATTATAAAGCCTAATCTTGTTTTGGATAATAACAACAAATTCTTAAACCAACTCTCCTCAGTCATCCGGGTTATTACAATAAAAAAGTCACATCTTTTGATGTGTATAGTATAGTCAAAGAGGTGGCCACAACGTGGCTCGCGAGCCGCGTGCGGCTCTTGAACCCTCTTGAATAATACTGATTTTAAAAAGTACAGGGTGTGGCATAAAGATCTACCACATTTTGAAGAGGTATAAAAAAAATGAAAAAATTTAACTAGGAAAAAAACTGAATATATTTTTGAAAAGAACATAAAATAATTTTTTTTTATGTATTTTAAACATTATCAGACAAAAGGGGGGGGGGGGGGTCAAAAATGAAAATTCTAGCCCTTTCGACCAAACTCAACCAAATTTTGTATACATATTCTGTGGACCCCAAAAAGGCCAGAAATGCAAAAACTAACCACCCAAAACGGGGGATGGTCAAAATTGAAAATTCTAGCCCTTTCAACCAAAATCAACCAAAATTTTGTATACCCAGAGGGCTAGAAATGCAAAAACTAACCACCCTAAATGGGGGGAGGGTCAAAAATGAAAATTCTAGCCCTTTCGACCAAACTATGTATACAAAATTTGGTTAGTTTTTGCATTTCTAGCCTTCTGGGGATCCACAGAATATGTATACAAAATTTGGTTGAGTTTGATCAAAAGGGCTAGAATTTTTTTTGACCCCCCCCCCCCTTTTTTTTGTCTGATAATGTTTAAAATACATTTAAAAAAAATTTCATTTATTTTCTTTTCAAAAATATATTTAGTTTTTTTCTAGTTAAATTTTTTCATTTTTTATATCTCTTCAAAATGTGGTAGATCTTTATGCCCCACCCTGTATAATAATTAAATTAAAAAAATAATATTATTGAAGGAGACAATAAAAGAGTGTGTCTTCTGCTGGAATTATAAATTTTATTTATTTATAACGAGACTATAGTTTCGAGGGCTTTGCCCTCTTCATCAGTCTATTACAATGGATTCACAGGAATTAATTTATGAATTATGATGATTATGATTCATAAATTAATTCCTGTGAATCCATTGTAATAGACTGATGAAGAGGGCAAAGCCCTCGAAACTATAGTCTCGTTATAAATAAATAAAATTTATAATTCCAGCAGAAGACACACTCTTTTATTGTCTCCTTCAATATATAAAAATTCTGCTACTCTCGGCAAAAACTTTCAATTTAAAATAATATTACAAAAATTAAATTAATTTGTAATGTTATAATATAAGTAAGTAGAGCAAAAAATATATGTTACTTCATTTATATTTTATAAAATAAAAAAATGTGTCTTTTTTTAATAAACCATTAATTAATCTCCAAGCAATGTGGCTCGCTTTGAAACAGTTTTATAAATTTGAGGCTTCCAAAGTTAAGGTTAGTGGCCACCCCTGTCTATAATATAGATGTAGAAATTGTCTGATTTTTTTTTAATGTAATTTCTTATGCTAGTTTGGTCGGTCAATTCTTAAATATTTAACGCAGGTGTGTTGGGGATAGCCTGAAAATTTTCATGGGGGGTGGGGGCTGGGGGGAGGTCAATCAAAAAACAAAATATTTAGTGGGATTTTTTTTATTAAGGTAGTTGTTTCACCATATGGGTTTTCTTAGGATTTTTTTGAAATTTAGACAGATTATTATTTAAATACTTCTGCATCGATTGGTGGCAAAACGAAATTTATGAACAATATAGTTCCGGAGATATTAAATTCCAAAGATAGAGTTTTTCAGACTCTTATACATTGCACTATACGGGATATCGGAAAGTTTACATACATATTTAATTATAATTAAGAAACTCTTCTTACCATTGTTATAAAAAACTAAACCAACATTAAACAATAACTAATACATTTTTTAAGAAAATTTTAATTCATAGTTACAACACAGTTTCTGAGATAATAATGAATAAATAATGAAAAATGTATAATGAAAAATTTACACTAAAAACAAGCTGGCAACAACGCATTTATTTAACCTAAAAAGTGGGTTAACTTTAGTAATTTTTTGACGTTTTTTCGCTTCAGCCATTGTCGCAACAGCTTTCAATCGCTTATTAAGAACTTTTTGTTTTATAAATCTCCCTTTATAATGTACTTTATCTGACATTTCTATGATAAAATATATACAAGCTCGGACAGTGTTGCCAGATTTGTCAAACGAGCACGGGATTGGCTAATAGTGGTGCATAAACAGCTATTTCCTAAAATTTAATATTTTTTTTTTTTTTATTTTTCTTTCCTTCCAAACATTTTTTTTTTCCCTCCTTCCAATTTTTATTGGAAGATTTTTCCCTATCCCAAAAAAATATTATTATCATTTCCGAAAAAAGTTTTAAAAAAAAAATATATGAATCTTGATAATGTGCCCAATATGCTTTGAAAATAGCATTCTGCTGGCCTTCAATGGTAACGAAGGTAAATAACGAAAATTTATACAAATGTGTGACATGACTATTTGGTAGGGTAAAAACTCATTGATACATGTTTGTTTTTGGATTCTGACTGTACTTTTGTAAATTAATATCAAGAATGTTCTTATAGTTGTAGAAGCCCTGAACAAGTCGGCAAAGTCAACGAAACGTTGGTGGATAAATAAAAAAGTCACACATAAAAAACTTGTCCTTATTTTCCCAATATAAACTTTCAAATTACAAGTAACTTGTTGATCTACTCATTGAAACGTTAATTTATTTATTGAAATAGAAAAATAAATGTGTTGTTTTGTATAAGAATATTTTTCCTTAAATTCACATTAGAAATTAAATTCTCATCGAAAGAGAAATATTATTGGAATTGAATAAAATATTAGATAATATTTATTTTTTATTTTAATCAATAATAAGATAATCTGAAAAACCCAGTTAGACAGGAGTAGACTTGTTAAGGAAAATGAATGAAATATGGCCAAAAGGGCACTCCTAGAACACATCCTCGACAATCGACCACAGAATCCAAGCTATTTTTAACCCACACTAATACTAACACACATACAATACAAAAACTTGGAATTCAATCAGAATCGAATAAAAAGAAATCATGAGAATTGTTTCTCAATAAATAGATACATATTAAGAATTAAGTAGATTTTTAGTCTAACATTTATTTATACTTATAGAATAAAACTAAATGAAATATTAAATGAAAATTAGAATGAAAAATAAAGAGTACGTTTATTTATTAATTTAAAAGATGAACAGTTAAGCATCAATAGATTGAGTGATTTATACAGAATTCAAACTCAAATTTATTTTTAGATAATGAAGCCAAAATGTTGTGAATTGAATAGATATTGGGGAAAAAGTGAAACTTTTTCAAGACTCGGTACGCTCTTTGCAGTTTCGGTGATTGAAATAATTTATGAGGTGATTGTATTGCTTGGAAATAGTGTATTGAGGATCTTAAGCTTTTTTTGTAAAAAAAGCCTTTTTTTTTTTTTTTTTTTTTTTTTTTTTTTTTTTAATGCAATCGAATGCAAGAAGGGGTGCACCAGTAAAGGTGCCAACCCCTATGGATCTCGAAAGACCCTTGCATTACCGAAGATAGGAAGGTTGATTAAGTGAGAGGGTGTAGACGTAGGTGTCTATGCACCCTGGTTTTGAAGAGTTTGAAGATCATAGGTGCTGGGAAAGATAGAGGCTGGGAGAGAGTTCCAGTTCCTTGAAGTCATGGGGATATATGTATTCGCGAATGAAGTGGTCCGGCACTTTTCCAATTTGACCGCAAAAGAGTGTTGGGAGTCGGCAAAACGTGTGCTGCGTGCAAAGTGTGCTTTGGGGAATTATTGACTTTATCTCATCAGAGCACCTGCCGTGATAGTATCTATAGAAAGGGAAAGGGCAGAGACATCTCTTCGATGAGCCAACGAGTCGAGGGAGTCGGTGAGGGTAGAATCGTCAATTAGCCTGACGGCTCGTTTTCTGAATTACATCAAGGGTAGCAAGAGAATATTTTGAGGCTCCTCTCCACAGATGAGAGCAGTATTCGAGATAGGGGCGGATTTGGGCCTTGTAGATGGTGAGAAGTTGTGGGGGTTTGTAAAATCGCTTGGACCTGAATAAGAAGCCAATCTTCCTTGCTGCAGATTTCGCCACAGAGGAGATGTGTTCATTCCAAGACAGGTCAGATGCGACAGAGACGCCCAACATGGATAGGCTGTTACACATTTTCAGGGTATTCGAATCGAAGTGAATATC
>JAKCPI010012850.1:0-21206 GCA_023213315.1 Euborellia annulipes | reverse complement strand
TTTCTCTTACCTCTAGATATGTTAATATATATAGAGAGAGGGTATTGGATTCATGTCAAAATTTCGATGTTGAGATTTGATGGATATACACGTTTTGAGGTCCTCTGAGCCCAAAAAAGTGGTTTTCGCAACATGGTCTGTGTGTGAGTGTGTGTATCTGTGTTTCTATCGGCCTGTGAACAAAATATCTCAAGAACGATCAGAGCTACGAGGTTGAAATTTTATATTTAAATTAGGCACTCCCCCCCTCCACGGGGTGAAAATGCTTTTGGGAACAAAATTGCCAAAAAGTACTTACTGATACACTTTAGTTTTTTTTTTTTTTTTGGATTTTCAAAATTCGCTCTAACGATTTTGATTAAAAATTCAAAAATCAATTATTTTTTAGATGCCTTCAAAATGTATATCCTCACTTGGCCGGCAAAATTGTTTGATCCACACTTTACTTTGTAATTTCACAGGTTAAATAGAGAAATGATGTAGTATTTCAGGTTTTTCAAATTCATTTTCCGGCTCTTCCTTCCATAGAGTTAATGTTAACTCCCTATGGGGATTTGATGTTAATTTCGATTCGAAAGGGAGTCCCCCTTTGTAAACTTTTTATACATTTAAAAAAAATATTTCCAATTCTTATGAAATTTTGTATTATTTATTTAGGAAAAAAGTTGTGTCCTGTGCGCCAGTAACACTAGATTTTTTACTGTATAATTAACACTTTTTTTATTACAAATTTTAATTAAATTTATTTATTTTGTTTCAGGTAAATCTTCAAATTTTCTCTCTTTTCCGATCTCGCTTTTATGGTGAGTTTTATTTGTTTTGTTTTTTTTTTTCACTCTTGATAAATTAAAAAATTTAATCATTCACTGTTTATATAAACTAATTTTCTAACTTGAAGCCACCATTTAAAAAAACATACAAAAGCATGTTTTAAATAATTTATAGGTATAATAAAAACATTACATTTTTAATAGATCTAATTTACAATTTAAATATACTCTAGTATTAAAAATAATATTTACAATTATATCGCCGTTCCGAAACAACTATGACGCAACTCTAATTTGTATATCAATGTAGTTACATCACTGCATCCCCTTGAACGCTTATATATAAAATTTTTTCTCTTATTTCTTACCTCTATGCGCATAACCAGGGCGGTATATAATATCTTAGATATTGTATATGTAATTTCTTATTTATTAACTAATTAAATTTGAGCTCGTCTCAATTATTCTAACTGGATTGATTGCACCTAGTCGACGGAAAAATTTGTGGTGCCGAATTTGGATTCATTTCTCCGGATTTATTAAAATTGCTTACCAAGTGAATTCATATACCCGAATGCCGTGCTGTGGTCTAGTGGTAAGGGCATACCCAGTACAAATTGATGGATCCGTGGTTCGACTCCCGGTGGCACACCCCCACCCCACTCGGGCATATGAATTAATAAATATTTAATTTATTTAAAAAATTGTCGTTTAACCCATTCATTCCTGGACGAATAGCTAGACTTCACTAGATTTTAAAAAAATATATGCCTAAATTTCAAAACTTTCCTTCTATTAGAGCTTGAATTAGGGTTGGTCGAATCGATTTGGATATTAATCGAAAATCGATTTTTGATCGTCGATTTTCGATTCAACTCGAATCGATTCAGGGTTTTGAAAAAATCGATTTTTGACGGTTGATTTTCGATTTTACGATGTTTGGTGGGTCCGGGTTTGTTAAAACTTACAAGTTACTTATTACTTTCTCTTACCTATGTATATATGTAATATATATATAGAGAGAAAGTATTGGATTCATGTCAAAAATTCGATGTCGAGATTTTGATGGATATACACGTTTTGAGGTCCCCTGAATCCAAAAAAGTGGTTTTTGCGACATGGTCTGTCTGTGGGTGTGTGGGTGTGTGTGTGTTCAATTTTAAGCATGAAGGAATTGAGCTAGGAGGTTGAAATTTTATATTTAAGTTAAACACCCTCCGGGACCGGAAAAATAAGCTTTTAATCAAAATCGGCCAAAGAGTACTAGTACTTTACTGATGCACTTTTTCAGTTTTTTTCGATTTTCTCAAAATTTGCTCCAACGATTTTTTTTAAAATTCAAAAATCAATTATTTTTTAGATGCTCTTTAAAATGTATATTCTTATTTTGTGATTGAAATCTTCTGAAGACCACTCTTGTATTTCATAGGAAAGGATAGGAAAAAATGGTTGCCATGGTAACAAAATATAAATATTTTCCCATACTTATAAATTTTACATCTGAATTCATATGTTCCGTACTGTCGGGAACTAAATATATGTCGACACAAAAAATCTGGTGTGACAAGCACAGAACACATCTTTCGATTACCGAAGGTAAGAGAAAGTTGTGTGCTGTGCGCCAGTCACACCAGATTTTTTTTTTTTTAATTTTAAAAAACATTCACACTTTTTTCCTTTCGCACTCACACACCAAGGGCGGATACAAGGGGGGGGGGGGGGTTTAAAATCTTAAAATCAACTTAAAATCAACTTATGGACACAACGCAAAATTTTTGTAAAAAAAATGTTCGATGTCGTGCCGTTTAGGTGAACTTAGCTTAGCAGTTTCAAGGTTCTCTCAGGCTATTGGACGGGCTTCCACTAAAGCTAATTAACTTCATCTCCATTAGCAATTAGAACATAGGCAAGGGCATATAAAGGGTGACTGGGAAAACATCTAATTTTCAACCCCTCCCCTCACCCCCACATTCAAGAAAACAGAATAATTCACTCTAAATTCTTAGAGAAGATGCTCCGAAAAGTGGTCCATCTCATTTTCCCAGGGAATTTGGTAGCTCTTTTTATGAAGGGCAGAAAAGTTTTCCAACTTGGATACTTTTTCTTTTAAATGATTTTTTAGTAGTCTTCCAGTTCCCTACACCTTTTGAAGCGGGTCTAAAACTTAAAAACGTCTCTTGTTCTCACGCATGCCATCCTTCATTCTTTTTTTAACCCATCCCATTTAAGAGATGGTTAATGATGGATGAAATTACAACAAGAAAAAAAAAAGGGAAAGAAATAAATAATAAAAAAAAGACCCAACGCGCGGGTTGTCGTCGTTGTCGTTGTCTTTGGTTGGTTTCTAAGTTAAAGTTGGAAAGAAGTGAAAATGAAAAAGAATGGTTACGGAAAAGTGTTTGTATATATCTATACACATGTCTGTGTGGGTAGAAAGCTTTGCAAAAGTTGCGGTAGCATGGAATAAACTGACACAGTACTAAAACTTTGATAGGCGCTTGAAAATGAGAGAATAATAAAAAAAAGAAGGCCAAGAAAAAAAAGTAAAAAATAAAGAAAACATCAATATATTCGGCAAAAGATGAATGAATGAATCAAAGTGAGAAAAAAACTTTATATAGACAATCGCAATTAGTTAAAAGGGAGTTTTTAAAATAAATCTCTCTATATTTTTTAATTTTAAAAAACTTTCATTCATTAGTAGATTACATATTTTCATATTTTCACATTTAAATTTTTAAAGATGAATGGATAATTACTTTAGCGCAAAGAAAAATATATTTAAAAGATTAAAACGTAGAGTGGCAGTCCACTCTAGACATGTTAGTTTTATAGTTTGGAGGGAAAGTGGTGTAGGTTTTCCGTGAAACATATTTATAAATAAAATTATTTAGTATATGTGAGGTTTCACTAAGTTGTAAATGAAAGAAATATTTAATTTCTAACTCAATATATATATTTCGGTCTATTAACCCATCTTCAGTCACATGTACTCCTGAAGATGGGTTAAAAGCCCGAAATATATCTAGTTAGAAATTCAATATTTCTTTCATTTACAACTTAGTGAAACCTCACATATACTAAATAATTTTATTTATGTTAGTTTTACATTAATTTATCAGAGTTTGCAGAAATTACAGTAGTTTGTGTTCGATTGCTGAAAAGTAGGCAATGCAAATGATAATTTCACTAATATTTTTATTAATTACAATACTTCAAACTAAAAAGCTCAATCCTGTTTTGATATGGAAAAATAAGGTCTATTTTTTTTCCTAAAAAAAAATTTATTATTTAAAAATTCCATTAATTAAGTAAATGTTTATTAAAACTCTAGAGCTTCTTTATTGTGTTGTTCATTTGAGATGGCTGGCTTCCAGCAACTTAATATCAAGTAATTTCTACAAGCAATGATAAATTGAAAAATGATGAACGAATTTAGTTTAGCTACTGTTCAAATAGAAATTGTGAACCTAAAATATTAAGCACTTACGCTGGGCCGCACAGTTCTATAGAACTGTTTTCTATAGCTATTTGTATACAAATGGCTAAAGTTTCTAGAGTTATCGATGTATTAAATTGACTGTTTTTTTTTTTTTTTATTACATTTTTTTACTTTCTCGTATAGAGAAAGTATTGTAATCGTCAAAAAATTCGACTTCGAAATTCCGATGATTCTCCACGTTTTAGACGTTTTGGAATTATGTCTGTGTGTGTGTGAACATGATTGCTTAAAAACGCAAGCAGCCAGATCGATGAAATTTGGTTTACTAGTATACTCCTTACACTAAAATTGTAGATTTCTATTCACTTTTGGAGTAAATACGTCCCCTGGATGTAGTACTTTACCTAAAAAGTTTTTTCAAAAATTTTGAAATTTTCAATTTTTTGTTCAATTCCATGTTTTTATTCTTTCACATTTTTTTCTAAGATTAATGATTCTTTATACTGCAGTTTAAAGGTTGGAATTTTCATCTATATTTTGAAGATTATTTTAACGAAGTAATGGGTTTAAAGAACATTTGTGAAACCATAAATTTACTTAAAGCAAGGTTTAAAAGACGAAAAGCATTTAAAGGATTCACAAATACATTCTTGCAACCCACCGTTAGAAAAGAGGGGATAAAGGGTTTGTTCTTTTCTGAAAGAGGGACTCCTGTCACTTCAAGAATTTCTTAAATGGCCTGACTATAACTATAACTATTTTATTTTTTAACAAATTTTCAAGATTTACTGAAATAATAAAACTGCAGATTCCACTAGCTGGGTGTGTAATATGCCATTTGTGAAAATTTAAAACCCAGTAAAAAATTCCTTAGAGGGTCATTTCTTTTAATGTCGTGTTCATATCATCATCATTATCATTAGTCACAGTGATTAAAGCTCTCGGCCATTTCCAAGTAACTGATCGACTTTTTTTTGGAATCGGCCAACTTCTCTCTTTCTTTTCTTCTAAAGAGTTTATCCTTTAGAGGATATAAAGGCCTCTCGGGGATTTTCAATTTTCAAATTATAGACCTATACAAAAATTATTTTTTATGAATTATATTAATAGAAAATAAAAAAAGTTAATTTAGAGAAAGTAAATAATCCGAAATTTAGTGGACTGAATATTTATTTCTGCTTCGATATGAAAAGTTGAATTAACTAGTAATTTCTCTTTGGTATAGTTGGTTCTAACGCAAAACTCTTCTGGTTGACCAGTTTGGTAAAATATTCAGAAGAGGAAGTTAGAGTTATGAAATTAAACTAACTAGGGATGGTGATAGATTTTTACAAAAAGGTCAACTTTTCATTTCCTCGATCATTTTTAATCATTTTTACTCGGGTTATATTTATGCTCAATTAATAAATATAAAAAACGCGTACACTACATTATTATTATAGGCAGCTTATATACCGGTAGTCTACCTCGTAAGATACAAATATATTTTATTTTATTGTTAATTCCAAATTATTGTAAAAACTTTAAAATGAAAAGAAAATGTCTCTTGCTAAAATAGTTTTTTGAAAATAAAATGAATACTGCGCAAGTCTAATAACTGCCCTGGGTCATAATTAAAATCTCTCTAAAGTTTAATTTTAATTGGACAACTAATTTAACTTCAGCATTCGGACAGGCAGATACCGCAAAGGTGACTTTGGACGATTTCATACTAGAAACCTCACTAAAAATTATAATTAATTCAAGTTTTAAAAAATAGATTTTTTTTTTAATTTAACAATGATATATTGTAAAAGCCTACTATTTTTTATGTAGGCCTATAGATTACAAAAAAATAACTTTGCTGATGTTAAATTAAGAATCCATCTGTAACATAGAGCACAGCACTGATTCCCCGTTCTCTTTATAAGTATAAACGTATTATATTTACTTAAGAAAGGAATTAAGATATGTAACTGAAAGAATTTTTCAAAAAATATTGTAAATTAATTCTCTACAAAGCCAGATTTAGATATTGACGAGTGAATTTTGTTTTATGATAAATTCCTCACATTGCTCAGGTTAAAATTGAAAAATGGTGTTATTTGGGATGACGTCTCTCCCCCTTTTTTTTTGTCTGCTTGCCCATTAGTTCTTACCGGCTTCGATTGCTCATTCTGCTATCGTCAGGAGTTCGCATTTATTGGATCCGTTAGTTGTAAAAAAAAGAGAGAATTTCGATGATGATTGAAGAATATCCAATCGAAACGTCAGACATGAATGAACACGAACCATTTTCTTTTCTTATATTTGACACCTCTCACCCCCACCTCTAAGACGTGAACTAACGCAAGGTATTTGTTTTTGAAAAGAGAGAAACGAAACGAGTTAAATGGAAATCCAGAACAAATTAAGAAATTCTATCCCGAAAAGAGATTCTTTGCAATTATTTATTTCCAACTCATCGACCACCTCTCACTTTGAGTTGAGATATTTATTTAATTTATTGTTTCTTTTAATAATATGCATTGTATATAATACAACATTATTAATCTCTCACCAAAATTTTCCACTCTAGATTCTCTAGTCAAATCAATAAAGTTGCATTTCAAAATTCATTGTTTATATTACATCAACACTATTTTATACCATTAGCAGAAATAAGGATTTTATTATATTTTTAGCTTTGCTCCCCAACAGAATGATTTTTCTTTGTGGTTATTTTTATTTTCGTTAAAGAAACCTCAAAAATTATTTTTTTCAATTATTTTGAAATTTTTCATACATAAACTAGAAAAGGTTTTGGTCAAGAACTGAAAAACTTTGTGGTAGGAGTCGGTCAATATTTTTACTTTTTTTTCCTTACATAACATATAGTTTTTTTTTTTATATAACTTACCCTTCAGAAACTAGAATTTCTCCCAAGTAAAACGATATATATTATTTGTATATAAATTTGCTAGAAGTTTATTAAAAAATGGAGTTGGGAAGAATGATAAGATACCCAGCATACAACTTAGTTTATTAAAAAATTATTTAAATTTGAAAATTTAGTATAGCAAAAGAGCAAAATCAAAACAAGGCTTTGCGGTGGTTTATTTGTTTTGATTTTATCAATAAAATACAAGGCCTATATACAATTATTTCTTAGAACCAAAACTCCTCAATCATTCTGATTTTCGGCAAGGATGTAGGAAGGAACACATTTTTATATAATATTTTTCCAAATGAATTTCATTCCTAATATTTAGAGGCTCTTTGTGTTTTTATTTTTCCCTTCCTACACTCTTGCCCAAAAAATCAGCGTTGGTTGAGGTGTTTTGGTTCTATAATTCTCTCGGCATCACTCATTATGCTTCAAAAAATTATTTCTTTACTACAATTATTTCTTAGAATAGTGGGAAAAATTGTTTGCTCGACCTAGTCCGATCGATTATTTTTTATTTGGTTTGACTTCTTGGTCATATCTTTCAAAAAACACAAAATTCAAAATAATTTCAAAAATATGTATAGTAAGCATACCGGTAGCTACATATCAAATTATTTATTTAAATTAAATTATTCCGCCCCGAACTAGAAGTTGCCTCTCGGTATAATTTCTTGTTTGTTCAATAAAGTCTTCTCCAACGGACTTGTTGAATTCGTCATTTTATCTTTTTTGGTCAAAGCCAATTGTGTTATTAGCAATTGGTTTTCAAAGTGGCTCTCATTATAGGAGAGAGTTTTAGAAGTGTCATTTAGTTTTACCTTAAATTTATTTTCAACTTTTTCATTTGAATAATAAGAATCTTAGGTTATACAAATGAAATAAAAAATAAAAAAAAAATTCATTAAATAGCTACGAAGAAAAAAATAAACATTAAAAGACAACCTTCAAAAGAAAAATAATTTATTCTCATTAAAAAAATGAATTATTAAATTTAATTAATATTATTTTTTCTCATAAAATTTAGGGCTAACATTACTTTACTCTTTTTTTCGTCTCTTTTTTTTTTGAAAATATAGTTATCAAAAAAGATTAAATATACAATACAATATATTGTATTTTTGTTTTATCGTGATAAAAGATTGTAATTTTTTCTGGTAGATTTGTGATAAATGTTCTTGAATGACAAATCGGATGTCATTGTCATGTTGAGCTGCACTAAGTTATTCTTTATTTTTTTATTTTTTACTATTATCTCTTTTGGTTGCTTGTTGGATAAAAAGGAAATGAAAAAAAAAAAAAGAATGATTAATCTTTTTGTTATATTTGCCATATAGATAGATTTTGAACTAAATGGGAATAAATCAAAATAACTTCAAATTAATGTCATAATTTATTTTAAAAAATTATAATCTCAACTAAAAACATCGGAGATGCAAAAAGGGGTGTCTCGCATTATTTTTGCTCAGAGTTGAGGTGAGATCAAAAAAATGCGCCTCGCTTTTCTGAGTTATATAAAATAAAAGCGAAGAAATATTTTCACTTAAATACAACCCCTACAGAATTTTATTTGATTCATATATCCTCGCTTTTATATAACTCAGAAAAGCGAGGCGCATTTTTTTTTATTTCACCTCGACTCTGGGCAAAAATAATGCGAGGCGCCCTTTCTGCATCTTCGATGTTTTTGTGGTATATTATATTTAAATATTATTTAATCATTGTTTTTTTTTTAAATAAATATTAAGCTAAACAGATCTTTATTATACATTCAAAACAGTAAACAATATAAATACATCGTTCGGTATCTATTCCAAACAATAAACATAGGATTTGACCAAATTTTATAAAATTTTAGGATTTTTCTTTTTTATGTTGGTAGCACATGTTCTTATTCACCTTAACCTATTTGATTGGATCTATCCTAAAAAATTTTTGTGTCGACATATATTTAGTTTCCGACAGTACGGCACATTGGAATTCACGATGTAAAGTTTATAAACGGGAAAATATTTATATTTTGTTAGCATGGCAATTATTTCTTTCATCTTTTCTACGAAGTACATTGACAAAATTTGAAAAGTTGAAATTTTAATTGCATATTATTAGCTAAACTGAAATATACATTTGAAAATAGCCAAAACTGTCTTGTTCCAAACTCAGATACTGTTCCAAAACTACTTGCTTGCTAATCTCTAAGATAGTGACTTTCATGAAGTAATTTACAAAACTTGCTAATTGCAATGAAAAATAGACGTCATTTGGGGGGGGGGGATAGGGGGGGGACATTTTTATAGTGCAGACCTATATTCTCCACTTTTTAAATAAAAAAAAAAAAAACATTCACACTTTTTTCTCATTCACACTCATACTCACATTCACACAGTCTTTTAGGCAACTCAGGCCATTTAAGACTTTAGACGATAACCGTTGTAATTAATATAACATGTTATATATTGTGGGGTTCAGGCATTTTCATTTAAGCCATTTGGTATCCAAATGGCTTAAATAAAATCATCGGACTGCCTGGGGTCCGAACCCGCGACGTTTGGTATGGGAGGTAGGCACGCTATCTACCACGCCAATCCCGGGGCCTCCACTTTTAATAATGATTATTGTTGGCTAACCTGCTACTTTTATGGAATTTTTTTAGCTAATTGCAAAAATTTTTTCAAAAACTGCCTAGTTGAATATTAAAACAATTTATTACAGTTATATAGAAAATAATACCGACATAAGACCTTGAAATTTGGGTTTCTAATTTATTTACAGATTTTATAAACATAACAGGCATAAATTAACTCGGGTTTAATAAAATACAGGCTTTCTCGGTTCCTGAAAATTTGTTCCCTAGGCAACTAGACACTTTTGGACGACACATACAGTATATTAAAAAAATCGTCATGATTATTATAAATTTACAATAAGAAATCTGAATAAGTGAATAGCAGAAAAAAATTATATCTATCACGTGAAAAAAAAAGAAACGAAATTATTTTTGATTGTTTTAATTTTTTTTTAGAATTATTTATTTTCAGGATTCGACTTTCCCTTCTCCCCGCATTAATTACCATTCTTGTATTGATTCTTGGCCTCGATATTATTTTATGACATTGATGACAACAGTGAAATTTCATATCGTCGTAATTATTTTATTAACCCTGTCACATTGGTAACATTGTGAGAGAATGATAAAGAGATAACGGAGAGAGAATGGGTTAAAATCACGTTAATAATAAATAGATATTTTTTTGTAAAAGAGAACAGAAAAACCTCGAAATTAAAGAGAAAAAAAAATAAATGAAACTCTCTAATTTATATCTATATTTTTTGTAATGTATGACATTGTATATATAAAAGTTATGGTGAAAAACCAACCCTAAATAAAAAAACAAAAAAACAAAATCCCTCTAATTATTTAGGCGGGTGGTCGACAGGTAGGCGGATATTAGCAAAAATGAATGATATAGTTTCCTTCTACAAAACCTTGACTATTTTTATTATTTTATATACAGTATATTACAGGGGTGGCCAAACTGCGGCTCGCGAGCCATTTGTGGCTGTTACTGAGAAGTGCCGATATTCTCCAAATTTTAAAGAATTATCAAGAGAAGTAAAATAAAAGTGTTTAATTTTTATTATATTTGAATTCATATTTAGTACTTTTATTTTATATGTTTTCAATAAATATAATTTCAATAAGAGGATACAAATATAACAGCCACTTCATCTCTTCAATCTAAATATAATTTCTGCAAAAAAATTTTTTAGTACCTTTTTTGCATAGGCCTACCTTTTAAATATGTATTTAATTGCGGCTCGCAAAAAATTTCAAATTTTGAAAAATATCAAAGAGTTTGGCCACCCCTGATATATTGCATATAAATTTAGACTTCAAATCTTTTATTGCTCACATCCTATTTCTTTTAGTTGTCAATTTTTGTTTGATATTTTTTTTTTTTATTCACTCAATTTGACTCTCTAACATGCATCTCTCTATTAAATCTAAAATTTCATTAAACAATTATTATAGTGTCAATATTAAACTTATCTCCTAATATTCCCGCTTTTGAAATTACATTAATTCGAAATAAATTAAATTTCAAAATGGGATACATACATAGATATATCTTATTCCACATGAATAAATTGCAATTAAATTTTCTTCACCAACTTTTGACCGTAATTGAATTTTATTAATTTCCACACAGGAATTAAATTAGACTAGATGAAGATAATCGAAGTCCCCAAAGGGCCTTAAATAAACGGCAGCTGGCGAGGCCTTATCTGCAATTTATTGACAGCCCTTTGGCCCTTATCAGGGGAGATGCTTGTCTGCAACAGCCATCGGACTCCGATATTATCTCAGCTGGCTGCACCGCCCAGTGCAGCCCTTATCGCCCTTTCGCCCTATTAACAAAACACTAGCACTAGGTGTTCTTATATTTATTTAATAAATTCACTAATAAATTTATTTATTTATACAATTTCAATTAATTTTTTTTTTTTGCATTGGAATACTTAAATTAACTGATACAATTAAACAATCAATCAAATCGAAGGTGATCTGGACATAAAATTTAAAAAGTGATTTGACTACTTTAGATTCTGACCTTTAATAAGATTTTATTTTTACTAGTATTTGAAATTTAATTCAGTGTAAATTGTATTTCGAAGTAATTTGCTGACCTGCGCTTAGGTCAAAAGTTCAAGCAATGAGCTCAACAGGTTTTTCTCTTCGCAAATCATTTCCTTTAAATTTATTATAATTAAATACAATTTTATAATATTATTTTATATAGAAACAAAATTAATAACCTTTTATTGAATTTTCAATCAATGGATAACGAAAATAAAATATCTAAAATATGTTAATTTTTATGATAAAATTATTTTTAATTATTAATATTTACTAACAATGTAAGAATATGAAGCGAGACTTCCACCTCTAGTGGAAGGTCAAAGAATAAGTTAAATTGAAATTCGAAACAGAAAAATAGAAAACTACCTTTAAGAGTTTTTTTTTTTTTTTTTTTCATTTATGGTCTTTTTCTGCATCTATGGCCATTTACATCCCGTTCCTATTTATTTAAACTGTTTGGAAGCCAATTGAATTGAAATAAACTTTTGTCGCTTAGGACGGGATGCGAACTCTCGAATCTTGGTTCAGATGACCAGCATGCTAACCAGGGGCGTATATAGAAATTTTTTTCGGGGGGGGGGCCCGGACTCAAAACTTTTTCTGCGGAAAATTTTTTTTTTAAGAAACCATATTTTTTTCACACGAAATTTTTGCGGACCATTTTTTCTATTGCGGAACCAAAGTTGTCCATCCTGCGGAAAAATTTTTTGCGCTGATGTCTGTATATCCCTATATATGTATATGTGTTTGGGAAATTTCGGGGAGGGCCCGGGCCCCCCCATAAATACGCCCCTGATGCTAACCTCTATACAAAATCTCGAGAAAGACAATAATAACTGTCATATTTATTTATATTATCCAAATTTATCAAACCGACTTGGGATTCGAACCCACACTTCACTTGCCTTTTAAATTACGTAAAGTAGCTAAGAAGCTAGAGATTGTAAATATTTGATTCTAATTTTCAAATATAATATATAGTGCTTTCCCATCCTTAGTGACTTTGACAAAAATTTATATAAACCAGTTGATATAAATATATTAGGGTGGTCCTTACATATTGATTTTTGCATTTTATACCGGGGCACCTGCTATTTTGTCTACTCATTAAAAAATAATTATAGGAATTTTTGCGAATTTTTTAGCATGATTTTAGGAGTTGCTACTTCTCTTTAAAGTTTAGGCCTATTCAAATACATTGAGGGATTAGCTTTAATAGTCCAGTCGATATAACTTTTCCGAAGTTAATTAAATTTTACAGGTTATTTGGGGGTACTCTAGGATGTTTATCTTAAGTCCTAGGCTTCGTGGATCCTGTGCTAACTTGGAAAGGGGTGCAAAAACCTCAAAAATTTTGAACAGTTTTTCGTTTATACTATTTCGTAATCTGAGTATATTTTGTCTACTATAGTTCTATGGAAAGTTGTAGAGCATTAAATTTGCTAAAATTTGGTACATAAAACATTTTTAGACCAAATAGAGTCCAAAAAAGTTAATCGCTCAATCGCTCTGTCTTACTGTGTGTCTATGTGTGATCAAAATAAAGTATCAAGGAAATGAGCTACGAGGTTGAAATTTTATATTTAAGTTAGGTAACCATCTGAAGTACGAAAATGAGCTTTTAAATAAAATCGACCAGAGTACTAGTAATTTTCAGATTTTATCAATTTTCTCAAAATTCCCTATTATGGTTTTAATTGAAATTTATAAACCTATTATTTTTAGATGCTGTATATTTTCATTTTGCACTAAAAATTGTTTGATGCACACTTTACTCGTATACTTCTTAAGAAAGATAGGATAAATGGTTCCTATAATAACAAAATATATGTTTATAAATTATACTTGTACATCTTGAATTTTAACGTAGTGTAACACTGAGTGAAACGTTCTCCGTTAGCCATCGGTACTATGTATTTTCAATTTATTAAATAAAATTCCAACCCCTAAATGGGCGCAATAGCCGAAAAGGGTTGAAAAATGTACCATATATGTCGACACAAAAAATCTGATATGACAAGCACAGAACACAACTTTCAATTACCGAAGAGAATGTAGTGTGCTGTGCGACCAATCACTAGATTTTTTTTTATTAAAAAGATGTCCCATATTTTATTAAAGAAAGAATTTTGAATACTGATTAAATTATTTCAAGAGGGATTAAAATGAAATGAAAACTAATTTTTAAAATTTGCAATTATCTAGATCTCCTTTTCTTTTTAATATTAAAGCAAATCTTTTGTTTCATTTCTTTTGAATAGTTTTTAAATAGGATTATTCTTTTTCTAATTTTCTGCAAACTTTGTACTTTTAATGCATTTGACAGGCAGTACAACACCTCTTTATTTTTTACTTTCATTCTTTTTTTTTTGCTGTTTTAAACATATATTCCTACACGCATCCTTTGAATGACGTCATTAGTCAATCGATTAAATAGCGCACGTGTGTTTGTTCGTGTGTGTTGAAAGGCCGGCTGGCAAATTTGCAAGGGATCGAGAAGAGGTGCTGCTGTTGGTCGTAGTGACGTTGCTAGTGTTAGTACAGTAGCATACACTTTTTTCTTCATTCATGAGGACTAATAAGTAAGTGGGTTGTAGTTATCAGCAAAACGTGAGGGCCCCTTGGCCATTGTTTTTCCCGGGGGCTTCAAGTCGTCCAATCGTTTCCCTTTGTCTTTTACTCTTCTTCTTCACTCTCGAAAAGAAATCCTCATGAATTTTTTTCTTTGAATAGTTTTTTTTTTTTTTTTTTTAAGAAAAGAAAAATCAGTCAGTACGAAGAGCTTCTTAATTTCTAACTTTTTAACATTCTCTTTTTTTTAATCGGCTGTACTGGGGCTCTTGAAATTATTATTAAAAAGAGCAAGCAAATCATCAAGACGTCATTGTCTTCATATAAGCGAAAAAGTATGGGAATTTTTTTCTGATTAGAGACTAGGCGGAACAAGAAATTTTTTCTGGAGGGCTTAGCCCCCTGCTGCTTCTTTAGAGTGGATTTTTCTACATAAGTGTCATAGGTAAATAAACTAAAGTCATTTTTTGTGGTTTAATACAAAAATACATTTAAAACAATACTTTCTCTCTAATATATTTCGTATATAGGGTTAGAGAAAGTAAAAATCTGTAACAAATAATATTTATTTTAATTTTGACAATTTTAAACTTCGATTTTTCTTTGCAAATTTTTGTACTAGCTCTGAACTTACTTTTTTTTTTTGAAGTATTTAATTATAACAAGAGAGAGAAACAAACAGAAAGAGTAAAAAAAAAAAAAATATTTCAAAAAAATCCTAGAAAAATAAAGATGTTATTGGATAAACTCGCCCCTGGACCTGCAGTGGAGCAGTTGATAGGGTTCTTGCCCCTTGTACTAGGGGATCTCATCTCAAAGGCTTTTTGAGGTTACCTTCTTTGCATTTATCTTTTTTTTATAAAAAGTATATTTTGACCGAATCCTGGGATCTACCCCTAGCTTAGCCCCTCCCCTCCCCCCCTCCGCCAGTTCCGCCCATGAATAAGATTTTTTTCAGCAATACATAACCATCAATAATTTTACTATTTTCTCTTTCTTTTGATGGGGAGTGAGAAAAAGACCAAAAATGCGTTTGAATTTTAATTCTGTTTTTTAATTTGTTTAAATATACTTCATTTCCACTCTTCGTTTTATAGTAAAGTTTTTGTATTTAAAATATCACAAGTATATCAAAGATTGAGATATCGGTATATGCCTATACTATTCAAAACGAAATGAAAAATCATTTAAAATATTTGACTCATGTCCAAATTTTCATATTATAACATATCTATAAAAATGACTTAAATCTCCTTGACTGACAGACGGAAGGACACAAGGCTATTAGTATAATTCCATACATAGATTGTCATTTTTCCAGTCAGATACAGCTTTTATTAAACTAGGACACCCTTATCCAATAAAAAAGTTTTTTTGTGGTTATGATAAATTATTGTTCTTTTTAAGAGATTAAGTAAAATGGTTAAAACGAAGGGGATGGTGGACGGTATGTGTGTTGTGGTGTGTGACAGACTATCAACCCTTTTTGACCCGAAGCGACAAGCTCGCCATTCGCTATTCGCCACTTTCCCCCTTCCACATGGCTCATCCATATATTTATTCCATTCATCAAATCGACTCGGTTCGCTTGACTGCCCACAGAAACGAAACAGAAACAGAACGTTCATTGCTTTTGGGTTGGTCTTGGTATCGTATATGTGTGTAGGGAAAGACCAAGAAAATGAATGGGACAAAAGAGCGAAGGCAAACCAAAGAAGAAGCCAATTAGGCAAATCGAGCACAATGCTCTTCTACGCTCTCGATAACAATATTAAAGAGAGAAGCAATGAATAACAATTGTTTGAAATATAACCTTTTCATTATAGCGTTGTATAATGCCGACACAAACAAAGTGTATAAAAATATGCACGATCTGATTTGAATAAAGTAAAGAAAAAAAAACGGGAAGAGAAAGTACAGAAGGGAGCGATAAAAGTGAGCATTTAGATGCCAAAACTAAAAAAGACGTTTCTGACCAAATTTATTGGGCATTATGCAATTGAAGAAGGAAAAAGTTGCCATTTTTATTTACACCAGAATTGGTGTATACTTGTATTCTTCTTGTGGTTAAGTGTTGGTTGACTGTAGATACTTAAATAGAATCGGGTAAAAGTCTCGATGGGAAAAGTGATAAAATATTTCGTACCGAAACGAGCTTCACGCTCATCGTTAGGGCAAACAAGAAAATCAGATTAAATATTTAATTCTTTTTCTCAATAGTCAGAAGGCAATTTGAATTCATCTATATTTATATAAAGTAGAAATAATTAAAGGATCATGAAGATTTATAAAATTTATTAGGCCATTGACTAAATAAACAACAAAAAAGGAAATATCCCTCTTAGCTCGTTGTCCGCTCATAAATTGTTAGTCTTTCTTTGTTAAGATCTTTTTCGGCATCTGAAACTATTTAAACCTCGTCCTTTTTTTTCCCCCCCCCCCCCCCCCCCCTAAATTAATTAATATAATCAAGAAAAATGTCATCTCTCTTAACAAGAAGAGATGAGATCTTCACGTCTCCGCTATATTGCGTAGCGTACCTATTCGTCTTATATTGACATAATTACCCCGTTCATGTTCATTTTAAATTAATTAGCCCTCAATATATAACATAAGAGGAAAAATGCTAACGTTAACGCCTAATTTTTTTTTACTTTCTCTTACCTCTATATATGTTAATTTATAGAGAGAAAGTATTGGATTCATGTCAAAAATTCGATGTCGAGATTTTGATGGATATACACGTTTTGAGGTCCCCTGAAACAAAAACGCGACATGGTCTGTGTGTCTGTCTATCTGTCTGGGTTCAATTTAAAGCATGAAAGAATTGAGCTAGGAAGTTGAAATTTTATATTTAATTTAGGCACCCACCTGAGGCGTGAAAATAAGCTTTTAATCAATATCGGCCAAAGAGTACTAGTACTTTACTGATGTAGTTTTTCAGTTTTTTCGATTTTCTCAAAATTTGCTCCAACGATTTTTTTTTTTAGATTCAAAAATCAATTAATTTTTAGATGCTCTTTCAAATGTATATTCTCATTTTGTCATTGAAATCTTCTGAAGACCACTCTTGTACTTCATAAAGAAGATAGGAGAAATGGTTGCCATGGTAACAAAATATTTTCCCATACTTATAAGTTTTAAGCCCGGTCCAGACGCTACGTTTTGCACAACCTTTTGTCTGCGCAGTTCAACACGTTGCAGTTAAAACGTTGCGTGTGGACAGGAAATTTGCGCAGTTTTGAGCCCGGCAGGAAGACGGTACAGTTGCAGCGATAACTGAGCAAATTAGTTTTGAAATCCAGGGCCTGTGCGGACAAGTCGGTGCATGTGGACGCTTGCTCCATGTTCCGAATCGTTTTGTTCCTCAGTTTTCCCTAATTACTCCACGATGACTGACCTTCGGCAACGTTCTAGAGAGTTTTTAACTGATTTTATTGCACTTTATGAAAGTTTCCCATGTATTTGGCGTGTTAAATCGGAGTATAGTAACAGGGAGAAAAAGGGGATCTTCTAAGTAAGATGTTCTAATCTTTTTTTTCTAACGAGAGAGCGTGCAAAAATTGACCACAGGAGAACCTCCCCCATGACGATATCACACAAGACTGAGCAAAAAATACAAATATGACTGCAGACGGTGCGTCTGGACACTCAAAATTACGTTTTCACTCCGTCTTAAGACCGCGCAGACTTAAAAGGTTGTGCAAAACGTAGCGTCTGGACCGAGCTTAACATCTTGAATTCTAATATATCGATGGAAAACTAAATATATGTCGACACAAAAAATCTGGTGTGACAAGCACAGAACACAACTTTCTCTTGCCGAAGGGTAAGAGAAAGTTGTGTGCTGTGCGACCAGTCACACCAGATTTTTTATGTCACATCTTGGCCTTGATGAATCGACAGTCTCTTATTGTATAATCCCAAGTATATGTGTTATATTTTAGAGATAACATTTTTTTCTCTTCCAGACTAAAAAAATAAAACCCCTTTAAGAGATAAAAGCATTTCGATCTTATTATTGTTGTTGTTAAATAATATTTATTCTCAAAAAAAAAAAAAAAAAAAAGATCTGAACAAACAGCTAAACAATTTTTCCAACAGGTCTCGAGGGCAACATTTGCCACGCCCTCGTTTCATCTCAATAACGTAAAGCAAGTTTACATTTGAATGATTTAAAAGGAGCGAAATAAAAATTTAATGTCTCCCCTGTCATTATATATCATGAGAGAGCAGGTGGTTGCGCCCTTGACAGGCACTTTTTTAAATTAATTTTAAAAATCAACAAATACTTTTTTTTAGCCAAATATATATAAGAGGGTTCATTTTTTTTTAGAAAGAGCATACCTTGATTGTTTTAGAGTATATATAATCTATTACTCTCTCTTAAATATTCATATTAACTTGGGAGCCGAAGCCTATTATACTAAGATTAATTAAATTCAAAGGCCCACTGGGAGACTTCCTATATTAAAAGGACTTGATCATTTTTCAAAAGATTCTACTACATTCCATCCTCCCAAGAGTTCATAATTTTATAGAAAGAGAGAAAGAAATTCACTCTTTAATTTCTTTTTGTTTGATCTGAGGCTTTAATTTTTTAGAGAAGAATTAAAATGTAACAGTATACGTATTCAGTGAAAAAAAGGCAGACCGCTTTTGCTCTATTAAATTGATTTAGAAAACATCTTTGGAAAGGTCAAAAAGAAGACTTGAAAACGCTGGTAAAGAGTAATTATTAAAACTGTATGAGATTTTAGATAATTAATCTTTTTTTTTTTAACTCGAGATAGGTTAAATATGGAAAAGACTATTATATAACGAAATTAGTAGCCGATTCAGAGAGGTTAGTAAACTTTGCCTCTAGTAGACTTAGAACTATGAATATTGAAAGAATAAAATTTAATCCTTAAACAATATGAGGGTAATATATAATTATATATAAAATAATTATAATCTATTTATAATTTTGAAGATTAAACTATGTAGAAAAAGATTATGCAAAACCCCATCATTTTCTACTTACACTAATAGACCAAAAATGTAAGGTGACTTTTTGATTACACCGGCGGATATTGAGGCTTAGTTATATTTATGAAATTACCTTTTAAAAAAAATTTTTATTAACTTAAATAATAAGCCGGAAGTCGAAACACCAATCTACCGATTTTTTCTCAGCCCTTCTTAAAATTTTATAGACTGCTCATTTTTGAGGCGAAATCTTTTCGATTGGGATGACCATTTCTCCTTCAACTTCGTATTCTAGATGGACAATTTCAGAAGTAGGCCTACTCTCTCTCAAAGGCTAATTGAGCTAATTGAGTCGACGGAGAAATTGGTAATTTCATTCTGAAAGATATTCTCCTGAAGTCAAAAATTAGCAGACTCTGTGAGTTATTGGTAGGGCTTGCTGAGTATACAAACAGATCCAGCCTATTTTTTCGGCTATTTAAGTTAATAAATTTTCTAGCTATTATCAGAGATGAAGTTTTCGTTTTTCGTTTTGGAAATTTTGTTGCTATGGGTTACATATTAAATTAAGGGAAATAATACATAGTCCTAGCAAACCGATCTTGCTGGACCAGTCCCTGCAACATAAAACCTAATTTATTCTATACCATATAGATTCTTTACGAATTTTCTAATGAGATGATAAATAATTATAAATTTTTATTTAAAAAAATTTCTAGGGAGCGTCTGATATTTGTAAGGGTAATCTTTTGGCGAGGCATAGAAAAGCTCTATTAATACCTTTATCATCCATTTCTAATATGGAGTAAATTTAAATTTACTGGTAAGAGAGAAACTCTAAGCATTATTTCTCATTCAGCTCTATTATACTACATTTATAACTTAATATATAGATAGACTATAATAGCATTCATTCTCACTCCTACTATTTTAAATTTCAAATTTAAATCACTCATGAGAAGTCAGAATGGCATGCATATAGGATTTGAGCCAATCAAAATTCTGACATGTGTAAACAGAATAAATTTTCAGAGAAAAAGAGGGGAAAAGGGGAAATAAATTTGAGAAGCTGTCTCTCTCATTCTCTCCTCCCTTCCATCATAACATAATCCTTAAAATGATATTTAAATTTGCTATCAGAATAAAAAGAAATTGAGTTCTTATCTTAAAAGGTTTAATTTTCTAAATGATCTAATATTAATGATTGAATTCAACTGAAGTTTGGAGAATATTTTAAAATTTCATAAATGTTTGAAGGTTTTACGAAAAATATGATATTTCAAACTCGATGTGGTCAGGGCCGCCGAGAGCTTTGCTGGCAACCGAGGCTGTATATTAAACCTCAACCTTCAAAAAAAAAAAAAAAAAAAAAATTTAATTTAAAATCCGGAATTGAAGGAAAAAAATATTTTTAGATTAAATTTTGTTTACTATTAGGCTGGATGTGTACACCAATTGAGCAAAATGCTCAATGAAAAAACATTTTTTTGAAGATTCGTGCTTAAAACTGTTTTTATTTTTATTTTTTATTTTTAATATGGGCTAATCGCACAACGATTAGCAAAACCAAAAACACAATTGAGCATGATTTGACATCATTGAGCAAACAAGTTTTTCATTCGGCTTTTTGCTTAATTGGTGTGCGTTGACATTGAGCAAAATGTTTTGTCATTGAGCAAATTTCAAGTTTAATTATGGAAACCCTATATATAGATTTGAAAAATTTTTTTTGGGGGGCCTCGCCCCCTTCTTCATTTATAATATTTTGGAGAGTATTGTTCAATGACAAAACATTTTGTTCAATGACAAAACATTTTGCTCAATGACAAAATATTTTCCTTAATCGGTATGAGTTGGCATTGAGCAAAATGTTTAGCTCTTGGGCAAAACGTTTTGTCGAAGAGC
>JAKCPI010012849.1:0-71621 GCA_023213315.1 Euborellia annulipes | reverse complement strand
AGAGAGAATCCTCGCCAGGGGAGAGTTGAGAGACATATCTTTTATGTTTCCAAACAGTAATCCCCTAGTTCCGTGTCATCAGACATACACATGTAAAAATTGCAGAGCTTAAATTTGCATGAATAAATCTGCATGTGTTTCTTTGTTCTAGCTAAGATATCAAATTTTGCCTTTCGGAATGAATTTAAAAATAGACTCTTTAAGTTTTCAAATATCAACATTTTGTATCTCCTTTGGGTCTTCCTACAACAAAAGCAAAAGCGACGTTTTGATCCTAGATTATCGAGATCATCTTCTTGTAGTTTAATTAAAAAAAAGTTTTTTTTTTTTTTTCTAAAAACATTCACACTTTTTTCTTCTATTCACACTCACACACACATTCACACAAAGTCTTTTCGGCATCTTAGGCCATTACTAAGACTTTTGACGATAACCAGCTTATGAATATAAATATTATTATTTGGGGTCCAGGTCTTATTTAAGCCATTTGGTATCCAAATGCCTTAAATAAAAATTATCGGACTACCTGGGGTCCGAACCCCTCGACGTTCGGTATAGAGGGTAGTCACGCTACCGATCTACTCCAAGCCCGTGGGCTTATAAAAGTTACAATTTATGTTTCTCCTGTAGCTATTGGGATTTAAATAAGGGGATTTTCTTTCTGAAACTGTTGACACCATAGGCCAATCCTAAGCAGCATTTTCCGTAAGAATTACCTGAAGCACAAAGTTTTTTTTACTTTTGGAGAGGAAAATGTAGTTAATTAAACTTATTTATGGAACTTTTTTAGTAATAATTTCCTTTAAAGTAAATAGCACAGGAAAAATAACGTTATTTTTACCACCAAATTAAACTTCAAAGTTGTTCAATCTAATGGTGATATTCATAGTAAACATCATTGGTGAAATTTACTCACAAAAGAATTTACTTATAAGTTTTTTTTAATCAAGAGTAAAATTGTTAGTAGTAGCTACACAAGGCAAATATTACTTTAAAATAAAAATTACTTGGAAGCAATAAAATCAAGAAAAGCCACCTCACTTTGTTACGGTAAAAGTGATAAAATTTCGACGTAGTTTCTGGAAGCTATTTTCCCATAAAAAAAACCCTTTAATATAACCTATAAGTAAGTCTAACCTAAAATAACTTATAAAAATAACTAAAAGGTAATATTTGTCACTGTAGAGTAAAAATGTCTCTTCAGTATTATTTTTAAGGAATTCTTACTATAAAAATAGTCAAAATGACTTAAAAGTGAAAAATAATACTTTAAAGTAATATTTAAATAAAGATGTCGTATTGTATAATGGTTAAATAATAATAACCTGCCAATTAATGAAATAAACAATAATTTATGATAAATAAAGCCCATTACTTACAAACTTATGTAAATTTGTACCTACCAAAATAATTAAACATGATTATTAGCCGTTTTCTTTTTTGGAAAATGTTGGTTTTATTTATTTTGACATTTATAAAAAAAAATATTCGTAAAACTACATATTTGATAGGGCGCACAATTTTATTCGAAGTATAATCATTATATTTATCAAAAAATTTCGAGCGTTTGTATTTTCTTCCAATCCATGTCCTCTTTCGCCTGTGAATAAAATTTAACATTTTTCGGCCATCTTCTTTTACCATTAAAATAGACATATTTCTTGATAAACTTGCATGATGCCATTTCTTTAAAATAATTTCCGAATATAAACGAATGGAAAGCCGAGGTTCAACTATCGAATAATTGGGAAAAATTACCAAACCTTCACGTAACCATTATGTACCTATTACGAATCTGTAACGTGATTATTACCGTTCCAGCTAAAGTTTTTGTGTGGTAAAAAAGACCACAATCCTATTCCCCCACTTTGGGAATAATCCGGTAATCATACCGATATAAATACGTTGCGCGTCTCTGGTAAAAATTACTTTAAAGTTAACCCTCAGGGTAACAGTGTAGTCATTTAAACTTTAAATGCTGCTTGGGATATGAGAAATAAATCTTAACTATTACAATTAGAAATTGTCACAGGATCATATACATAAGGAAAGAACCGAAGAATAAATTCCAGCAGCACCAAATCATTTATTTTTATTTTTTTTTTGTAGTGATGATGACTAGGTGTAAATTTTAACTTTTTATGATTAAACAACAAGAAGATGATTCGAATTTAGGATCAAAACGTCGCTTTTGTTTTCATTAAATAAAAGAAGCTCCATTTTTGTGATTTTCCTCCTCTAGTGCTGGTCATAGATCTTTTAACTTATAATAAATTATTTATTAATAAAAAAAAAAAAAAAAAAAGAATGTGGAATATATTTTTGGAACGAAGTTCTTTTACGCCCCTTACAGTAGGGTGAATTGGCAGAATTCATAACGAAATGTAACAAAAAAGCGTTACAGCGCTCGAGCGCCGGCGGAGGAAGTCGAGGCTAGCCGAAGCCTTTGCGAGGTCACGCCTACCCCCCACTACCTCTAGAGAATTCTCTTTTATCTCTTAGTGTGCGAGTATCGAGATTCAAGCAGCAAGCGTGCTTGTTTTAAAAATAAATAATTCTTTTCTTTATAAAATCTTCTTTCTTCGCCGGTGCCGGGTCGGCGGTTCATGGGTTTTAGCGGCCGGGAAGGAAAAGAACGGTCGGCACGTCGCACGGTCTGACGCCTTTGAAAATATAGAAGGAAAGAGAATGACATGTAAAGAACAGAAGTACTGCCAGTCCCAGCTAGGGCAGCTCGTGGTCGCCATCCACGTATCCACAAGATCTGGCTGGGCCCCTGAGCTACTTTTCTTTTTAATAATATTCATATTAACCCTTAATTATCTCCGCTCATTACAGAAACCCCTGTATCAAAAAACAGAAAAAGAGAGAAACTCATTGATAAAAAATAGGCCAAGACGTGGTAAAATAATATTAAAATTATTAACTATCACTCTCTTTTTTATTATTATATGTATTTTTTTGAGTGAAATTATAAATTTTCGCCAAATTCCCTCCAAATATTTTCCCTCGGATGATTCAGCATGTAAACAACGTTAGAAAGGCTTTCTTTGAAAAAATGTAAAAAAAAGAACGCGTGCGTTCGACTCTCCGTTTAACTCGGCGACGATTCTTTTAATTAATATCGCTTCTTACGTTGCGTGTATTGCGTTACGTCCAAGAAGAGAAAATAAAATCCATCCATTATTATTAAAAAAGAAAAAACCTTTCTTTTTATGAATTCTTTAGCTTTATTTTATAAAAGCAGATCTTAAAAAAAAAAAGATTAAAGAATTAACTTTGCGTAAATAAAATCTATAGAGCATAAAAATATAATCTTCTTTTCATCCTGTGATTTCTTTTTTATACAAAATCTAGGACAGGATTAAAGAATGCAAAATAAATGGGAATAGGAACTGTTTAAAAATATTGGAAAGGTTAGGGATTTAAATTTTTTTTCTCGTACCCTAAACTCAACATCTCTTAATTTCGGCAAATACATTTTTTTATTCAATTTTTTGAAATAGATTTCAGTCAAAAAAGTTGTATTCAAAAATAAACTACAGTATTTATTTTTCTAGTTTGTTGTATTAGAATACTATACTTCACACCAGAACCGCCAAATATTTTTTCGGGGGGGGATTGGTTGACATTCCTCCTCCCTCCCAAATTTATAATTTTAACCTTCGTACGGTCTTCGTTTTAACCCTACACAAGAAGTCTTTGGGGTCATATTGACCCCAAGCTTTATTCTCATTATATTAGATTGAAGCTCAGGAACCTTTTTCACAATCATGGGAGGGGGGGGCCACGAGCCTTCTGGGGGGGGCAGGTCCACCCCGGCACCCCCTAGTTACTCCCATGTTCACAATATTATATAATATAACATCGAAAATATCAAATCTCATAATCGTGAAATTCATGCCATTTAATTCGCCGTCTTTCCAAAAAGGACATTTGACTTTTAAAAATTAATAAGCCAGTGCAGATAAATATTAAAAAATTTTCACGTTTCAAAGAACAATAGCATGAAAAAATTCGTCGAAATAAAGAAGTTCTCTATTGTTTAAAAAATTTATTTATAATACCAGAATTTTTTTCAATTATTTGTTGACTTTCTTCACGAAAATCACGAGGTTTCTTTTCCTTCCTCGATTTATTACGTCATGTCTCGGGATTGTCGTGGTCGGATATTGACTGAGAAGAAAATCCAACTCGAATGAGAAATATTTAAACATCTTAACAATCACCTAGCATAAAACAATTTCGAATTCATAAAGTATTATTAAAAAAAAGTCGGGAAAGATATTATAAGTATCTACAACTACAAAAATAACTTTATGCAATTTTTAGATAACAGGCAGGACCGCAGACAGAAGCGGGTCCCCCTAGACCCTAGGAATAAAAAATTTCCGATTTATTTATTAATAATACCAGAGTTTTATAAATTTAAACTTTTCTCCTGGAAGGTAGGCAAACAAAATGATCGATTTTCTAAATTACTCGTGTTACTGAGGCATTTTAAAGTATTTTTTATGCTGTTTTTTAAAACGTTTATATTCGAAGGCATTTTACATAATATAATGCTTTTTTTAATTACGATTGATTAAATTTTTTTGTATTTATGGAAAATGCAAAAAACATTCTATTAAAAAAATTTTAATTTTTTTTTTAATCTAAAGGTGTAAAAATCATTAATATCCAACCTATAATAAAGTGTTGACGAAGTAAAAAATAAATTTCTTATTTGTTTAAAAATTAACGGCCAAATAGTTCAGCACTCTTGCAAAAGATGGAAGGCAGTCTAATGAAAATCAAACAAATACATGAGATTAAATATAAATTCATTAGAAATTTATTAAATATTAAATTAAACCTAAAAATGAAAAATTATTATTCTTCAGTAAAATAAATAAATTAGAAAAATAAAATTAAAATGGGACAGACTTCCGCAAGCTTTCTGATTGGCTAGAGCATGCTCGATTTGAACGCCATCTCTTGACAAAAATGAACAAAGAGCTTCTCGAGATTGGAAAAATCTATTAGAAAGTCGAACATTTTGTTTGCCTACCTTCCAGGAGAAAGGTACCAATTTATAAAGCTCACGATATTATTAATAAATAAATCGCTAAATTTTTTATTTCTATTTATAAATTCTCGTGTTATTCGCTAATTACGATGTTGAAACACAAGCTCCCTTCTCTCTCCCTCTCTGCAAATGATGATGATCTCTAAGAGACCTTGTAAAACATTTTGTGAGAATAAATTATAATTTTATTTTTTTTACTATTCTTTTCTTTCCTTGGCATCGATGAAGGGAAAAAAAAGGAAAAGCGTGAGAGAGATAGCGAGATGTTTGCTTTATTATTTTATTTTCTCTCAAAAGGAGGTTATGACCTTTCGGTCTCATCACGAAATTCACTCCAATTGCCCTTCTATTAGCCGACGTTTAACACATCAGGTCGTGAGGGGGTTTATTTTTTGCAAAAGCTAAATAAATTCTCGTTATCCAGGTGAGAGGGCATCTTCGCTGTATTTTTAAATAGGCTAAAAAGGCTGCGGTCTAAAGCGGAAACAAATTCAGGGGCAATTATTGTTCTTTAGTTAGCAGATTGAAGTTGAAATTAAGTATTTCAGACGTTAATAATATTTCCTGTACGATTTAAGAAGAATAAGAAAAAGATGAAAACACCAAAGAACTCTATTATCATTTTGTTGTATAAAACAAATGTATTAAGCAAATATGAACTGTAGAGGGAGTGGCAAATGGACTTAAGCCTTTAGGCGGCATACTCTTAAATCTGGCCCTGAAAAGACAAAATTTCATTAAAATGAATTGATAATAAGGACTAGCTACAAATTCTAACATACTATTAATATATACCGGTATATAAATAATTCTGGCTACGCCTTGTGTACGTACCTAAAATTCTTTATGAAAAAAATTGACACTTTGAGAAGCAAATTTGAACTTATTAACAATTGGTTTTATTAAATGTGCTTTGGCATAATCCTAAAAAAAGTTAAAAATTAAATTTAAGAAGATTTTAAATACAGTGCAAACATTAATTTAAAATAAAAAAATAATGTTTATAAAATTCTTTTATAAGTAGTGACGCAACCAGGATTTGCCTCTGGGGGATTTGGTTTTGTTTTCCTAAGCAGAAACCTTCTGGAGATTTTTGGTTAATAATATTTAAAACAAATGGAAACTTTTTTTGAATGTTAAGTAAGAAATATATGAATTCTATATGCCAGCTCTATTAAACAATCAATTAAAAATTCATTTTATTGATGAATAATACGAAAAAAAATGTGTATAAGTTAGGGTCCGACCGAAACAAGATTTTCAGCCGAAACCGAAACCGAAACCGAATATTCGGCCTCAACCTTAGTTTCGGCCGAAACCGTAACCGAAACCGAAACTTGTATTTCCTATAAAAAAATTTATATTTTTTTTTTTTTGAAATTTTTTTTCCCCTCCGTGAAAATCATTTTACCTTTTTTTTAGGGAGACAAATTTTTTTTCTCCTTCAAGTGCAAATCATTTGACCTTTTTTTTTTAAGACTCAGGTTTCGGCCGGCCGAAAGTTTCGGCTACTTTTTGGCCGAAACCGAAACTACGGCCGAAACCATGATTTTTGGCCGAAACTGGCCGAAACCGAAACCGAATATTCGGTCGGTTCCTAGTATAAGTTCACTTTGAAATGTGATGTCACATGTCACACTTAGAGAAACCCCCGGGTCTCCCTTGTCACAATTAGTAATGTTTTGTCGAGACCCCTACCTCCCCCTAACGCGTTACGTAATATGTGAACGACCCCAAATGACTAAAAAAGAACATTAGTAAAATACTAGCACTCTTTATTCAAAATCCTTGAGATGCTTACAAACTGAGTTCTTAGTTTAAGTATAAAATTTGAATATCGAGAGATTTTTACTTTCTCTTACCTATGTATATATGTAATATATATATAGAGAGAAAGTATTGGATTCATGTCAAAAATTCGATGTCGAGATTTTGATGGATCTTCACGTTTTGAGGTCCCCTGAATCCAAAAAAGTGGTTTTCGCGACATGGTCTGTCTGTGGGTGGGTGGGTGGGTGGGTGGGTGGGTGGGTGGGTGTGTGGGTGTGTGTTCAATTTTAAGGATGAAGGAATTGAGCTACGAGGTTGAAATTTTATATTTAAGTTAAACACCTCCCGGGACCGGAAAAATAAGCTTTTAATCAAAATCGGCCAAAGAGTACTAGTACTTTACTGATGTACTTTTTCAGTTTTTTTCGATTTTCTCAAAATTTGCTCCAACGATTTTTTTTAAAATTCAAAAAATCAATTATTTTTTAGATGTTCTTTAAAATGTATATTCTCATTTTGCGATTGAAATCTTCTGAAGACCACTTTACTCTTGTATTTCATAGGGAAGATAGGAGAAATGGTTGCCATGGTAACAAAATATAAATATTTTGCCATACTTATAAATTTTACATCTTGAAAATCGAATGTACCATACTGTCGGAAACTAAATACATGTCGACACAAAAAATCTGGTGTGACAAGCACAGTACACAACTTTCGATTACCGAAGGTAAGAGAAAGTTGTGTGCTGTGCGCCAGTCACACCAGATTTTTTGTTTTTGAATTCTCTTTTTTTTTTTTTTTTTTTTAATAATAATAATTCACACTTTTTTCTCATTCACACTCACATTCACACACTCATTCACACAGTCTTTTCGGCAACTTAGGCCATTTAAGACTTTAAACGATATCCGTTAATGATTATTATACATATTGGGGTCCAGGCATTTTTATTTAAGTCATTTGGTATCCAAATGCCTTAAATAAAATTATCGGACTGCCTGGGGTCCGAACCCGCGACGTTCGGTATAGAAGGTAGACACGCTACCAACTACTCCAAGCCCCGTGGGCTTGAATTCTCTTAACCTACATTTTTTGAAATTTCACTTGAAATTCTTTAAATTTACTGTGAAATTGAATTAAATTCACGCTAATAGGGAAATCCTTTCTTTTAATGGCAATTCTAAGAAACCATTAAAACTGGTATTTAAATGCAATAAAATCTCTTTCATAGAAATTTAAGTAAATATTTTGTTATTTTGATCTATCTATAAATGTAGGTTAAAGGAATTACTCAAAAAAGGGAAAACTCTCGATACCCAAATTTTATACTTAATCCAAGTACCCATTTCGTGGTTGTCTCGAGGAATTTGAATAAAATCGACCAAAGAGTATTTAGAACTTCTGAAAAACCGGCTCTAGAAAGTAAAAAAAAAAAAATTATATTTTATATTGTTCACTTCAGTGTGCGCCTGGTTGATAGATTAAATGCGTTCCATCCACAGTTGATTTGAGAGCTCTAAACAAGCTTTGATTTTGGACCGCCCTGATCTTTCATAATAATAATCTTTATATTATTATTAATAATCCAAAACTTTCTAGAGAAATTAATCTGACAAAAAATATAATGACAAAGATGTTATTGTCAAAAAATATAATCAAAAGAACAAAAACAAATATTAATGAATAAACTTTTTTGTCAGATGAATATTTTTGGATTAATATTATAATTTTTCCTATTTTTGTTTATCCTACTGCAATTCGTTTAATATGCATGCGGGCAATGCAACTCGATGAATGAGTGCACTCGAAGGAACGGAACAGCGAAATGGCGTCCGTCTGATTAGAGTGAATGGGTTTAGGCCGAGTAACGGCTCGGCACGGTTCGAGGAAGGAAAGGCCAACGACAACAATCGATGCATTCAACGTCTGCCTCACAGTGTCTGTCTGCCAGTCGGATATGCAACTATTTAGAATAAATCAATCGATCAAACACCAGATATCCAAAACATGTTTAAAATCGTTCTATACAAAGCGCTTATTTCTGTTGTTTAATTAAAAGGCCTTATCAATTAACCAAAGAGATTAAAAAAAAAAAAAAACAGAGAAATGCCTCGGTCAAAAAACATCGATTTTTTGACCCCAAATTGTTATTTTTTTTAAATTTTATTTCTACTTGGTAGAGTCGTTTCAGCTATCAACATTGTATGACAGTAGTTATAAAATATTAGAAACCAAGGCTTTTTTTTCGAAATATTCCTTCACATATTTAGAGCTCATGGATTATTCTCTGTTAAGATATAATGGAGCTGTTTGTCGGTGAATGGGTGACCGCCTCATAAATTCAAACAGTACCAAAGCCTCGATCTTAATATATTAAGAAGAAATATTGAAATTCTAACTTGAAGAAGAACTCAATTAATTTTTAACCCGAGAGGTTTTTAAAAATTTAAAAAATTCCCTTACAAAGTATCATCATTCACTCTTCAGTTCTGTTATTTAATCAAAATTATACAGTACATCTTAAATGTATATGGTTTTTCTAACAGAGAAATATTAGAGCTATTAATAAAATTTTTTTTAATGTTTTATTGAATTTATAGTTCGAATAATCAAGTCTCTACTCTAGCGAATGGCCTTCGATGCCGAAAAAGACCTTAAACGAATTAAAAAAAAAAAAAAACTACTATATACTAGTAAAGTAAAGAAGATGGCATGATTAAATCGGCCGAAACGTTTTTGCATAAAAGGAGTTTAATTTAATAGAGGCTCCTGCCTGGCTGCTTTCCTCTTCAATCTTTTACTCAATTCTACACAGCCACTTTCTATATTAAATATACTAGTAAAGTATTTTATTTCATACTTCGAAAATGAAAAAAAAATTACAACCGCCTTCGTAATAATAAAAATATTTTTATTTCGACTTCATTTAGTAAAACATTTTGGCAACAATGATGCTTTCTTCAGGCCTTACAAAAACAAATTTGTGCATTATAAATGTATAGGATTTTTTATACAGTGTTTTATACAGGGTTTATTAATTGGCAAAAATTGAAGAAGTTATTCCACTCTTCTAAGAAAAAAGTTTGTCCTTTGATAATTATTTTTTAAAACAGCTTTATTTCAAAGAAACACGACGAACAAAATCTTCGACAAAATCATTATCGATTTTGACTAGTCAATTTTTTATTGAATTCTTACATCCTAGCCCGGTAAAGGGGTTAATTACCTCCCCCCCCTGAGATATGAGAAAACTATTTTTATTTTTAAAATAATAAAAATTAATACTTGACTTGAATTTTTGCCGTTTGTTTAATAAACACCCTGTGCGTTAAAATATATTTCTGATATAAAAATAATTCGCGCTCTACTGAATTTTTTACTTTTCAAGACGTGAAGAAGGAAATAATTATTATCGAATCGTTGTTCCAAATAAAAAAAGGTGAAATAAAAAACAAATTAAATTCACTTTATAATTTTTTTCCGTCTTGAAACTATAAAATTCCTTTCTTCGACAATTTTATTATTATAAGTAAAGAAAAAAAATCTTTCCAAACAAGTTGATGTGATCTCTCGATTTGAGTGAAGTCGGCTCACTTTCACCTCGGCCAGATGTGAAAAGAGAGAGAGAGAGAGAGAGGGGCATTGCCCTTGTTCAGTTGCGTCACTCAATCGGAGATGAGCAACAAGATTATGCAACATACCCCCCCCCCCCCGGCAGCTAAATGCAGGTGCATAATGCAATTATTGCTCCCTTCCTGTTTTCACGTCTCACCCACTGTGAGATATCTGGCTGGCATTTATCAAACTCTCACATGATCATTTTTTTTTTAATCTCATTAATTAAATTTCATTTAGTTAATTTCCGGCATGGATTTTGAAATTTCAAATTTTGCGACTCTAATAAAAAGATATTTATTTATTTGTATTACGGAAACAATCAAAATAATTTTTGTGTTCCAAGGCAATTTCGTAAGATTATTTATTTGCAAATTGGCAGGGAAACGTTTAAAGTTGTTTCGATGCCTTTGGCCATTTGTATTTGAATATCTTTCAAAAACTTTGGGAGTAATTTGGACAAGTCTCTACCAAAAATAATTATTTTTGCAAAGATTGCTATTTCATAACCAAATATTTAAAAAGAGCAGTAGAAAACGTAAAAATTTTCTACTGCTCTTTTTAAATCGTTCTGATTAGAACACACTTTTCAATATTGACATTTGCAACATCCTCTGGACCACGAGGGGAGGGGGTGGGGGTTAATGTTATTATTCTGACTTTAATTTGAAATGAAAATGCCAATTTAATTTTTTTTTTTTTTTAATAATTGACACTTTTTTTGAAAATTCTCTTTCGAGTTTGAAGTAAAGGGGTTCTTGTTTTATTATAATTTAGAGACAGAGGAGACATTGGCAATATTTGAAAATTTTCACTCCAAGTGGGATTTGAACCTGAGTTGTATAGCAACTCTAGAATACAAAATTTCAGTTCTCTAGTTCATCAACAGGTCTAATCTCTAAACAAAAACGTAAACTTTTAACATCAGAAATCATCGTTAATTTATTTTAACATCTCTTTGTCCCAAATTGCTATTCTGTAAGCAAAAACTTTAACGCCAAACCGTTAACATTTAGTCAATAGTGTTAAAAATTAAAATCATGTCAAAGACGTGCCTTTAATATTTTAACGCCGTGCTTTTTTTTTAACACTCACACTTTTTTCCCATTCACACAGTCTTTTCGGCCTAAGCCATCTAAGACTTTTTACGATAATCGTTATTTGTATAATATATATTTGGGTACAGGCATTATTATTTAAGCCATTTGGTATCCAAATGGCTTCAATAAAATCATCGGACTGCCTGGGATCCGAACCCTCGACCCTTGGCATACAAGACAGGCGCGCTACCAACTACGCCAAGCCCGAGGGCAACGCCGTGTTTAATACCTCAAAATGGAGTCTTTAACCAACGAGTAAGGTTATGATTTTGACAGCTTTGAGATAAAAGCAACATGTTAACGTCGCTGTTAAAACTTTATTTAAAGAGAATAGCATTTTTAACGCTGGTGTCAGATAGGCCTACTAGAGAATATAAAACAAGTTAGTAATGCGCATGCGCGAGGTGTCTAAAAACACGAAACCATATGGATCGTTAACACCTGGTGCTAAAAAATAAAATGTTATCATCGCTGTTGAAACTTGGTTTAGAGAATAGCATTTTTTAACGCTGATGTTAACACCCATTTGTTGATGTTAAATTTAAATGTCTGTTTTTAGAGATTTCCACTTCAATGGGATGTGTTAATTTTTAGTCCATCTTTAATATATTTTAATACAGAACTCTTTGATAACAGCACAATGTGTTTGTGTGTTGTTGTTGTTGTTGTGTTGCTCCCATTCCATTTGATGGTGGACATTAAACATGAGAGAGAAAGCACCAAAAGTGATATGCGCACCTACAATTGAACGCTCTCTACGAGGAATAAATAGAGTCAGCTAGGTCATCGCCATCGGTGAGAGACTCATTAAATGCAGTGATTTCTTTTTCCAAATTTATTTATAATAAAAATTAAATAAACCCCCTAAAGGTTATTAATATGCGATGTTAATTAAATTAGTTGAAGTGTTTTAACTCCCCTGATAATATAACGTCTCACGAGGTGTCGATTAATCAACTATGGCTAACTTTCAAAGTGAATTAAGGAGAGAGAGAGTTTATTCTTGCGGTAGTAGTAATTTCTCTCTCCTTCATTTTTTTATTCATAATTGAAATAAATAGATAAGTAGGCTAACAATCGGACTTTTAGTTAAGGAGAAAGTAAAAAAAAAAGTATTTCGATCTGAAATAATTTATTATTATATTTAAAGAGCCAATCAAATAATTTCAAACAAGGGAATCGGTATATGAGTTACTTATGCAGTAAAATTATAATAAATTGTGGGAATTTTTTACCGCATGAATGATTGAATAATAGAATTGTTCAAATGTCCGGAAACTTAAAAATAATAAATAATTTTCGAGAAAATTTTCTCTCTTTATACTGGAAAAATCTGGTGTGACTGGCGCATTGCACACAACTTTCTCTTACCTTCGGTAATCGAAAGTTGTGTTCTGTGCTTGTCACACCAGATTTTTGTGTCGACATATATTTAGTTCCCGACAGTACGGAACATATGAATTCAGATGTAAAATTTATAAGTATGGGAAAATATTTATATTTTGTTACCATGGCAACCATTTCTCCTATCTTCCCTATGAAATACAAGAGTAAAGTGGTCTTCAGAAGATTTCAATTGCAAAATGAGAATATACATTTTAAAGAAAATCTAAAAAATAATTGATTTTTGAATTTTAAAAAAAATCGTTGGAGCAAATTTTGAGAAAATCGAAAAAAACTGAAAAAGTACATCAGTAAAGTACTAGTACTCTTTGGCCGATTTTGATTAAAAGCTTATTTTTCCGGTCCCGGGGGGTGTTTAACTTAAATATAAAATTTCAGCCTCATAGCTCAATTCCTTCATGCTTAAAATTGAACACACACACACCCACACACCCACACACCCACACACACACAGACAGACCATGTCGCGAAAACCACTTTTTTGGATTCAGGGGACCTCAAAACGTGAAGATCCATCAAAATCTCGACATCGAATTTTTGACATGAATCCAATACTTTCTCTCTATATATATATTACATATATACATAGGTAAGAGAAAGTAAAAAAAAGAAATCAAAAAAATATTTAGTGAAAAATGAAAATTCTGTTTTTAAACAGTCAAATAAAAGCAATTATTATAAAATAACTGTCGTCTTAGAATTTTGTGAAAGTGAACAAGAGAGAAAGATAGTAATTTCGCAATATATATAGCTACATCCTAGGTAAAACGGTTTTTGTAAAATATTAGCTGATAAGTCAGAAATTGTCTCCGGTTTTACGCAGTAGCATATCCAGGTGGGGCGAAAGGGGGGGGCTCGCGGGGGGGGCGCATCAAGCCTTTGGCGCCCCTCGATACCGACATAGGCGCCCTAGGGCATCCGGCTTCTTTTTTTTTTTTAATTTCATAATAAATTAATTTTATATCAAAAAACCTACAAAAAAAAAGCTGGAACTAGATTCTAAAACTTATAAAAAAAAAAGGTCGAACGAAAAACGGCACCCTAGTTGAGCTTCGCCCCCCCCCCCCCCTCTACCGCCCTCAAAAACCTAGTAACGCCACTAGTTTTACGGTATAAAATTTCATTCATTTTTTTTGGTAGCCAATCCAATTGAAATAAATTTTAATTGCCTGAGACGGGATGCGAACCCTTGACCCCTAGAACAAAAGGCAGAAACTCTTCGACTGAGGAAACTATTATCTTGTGTTGAAAAACATTTAAACGGTCTAATTCTAACTATTAAATTTTATGAATTGTTTGTAAAATCTTTTTTGCCGGGGGGGGGGGGGCTGGCAACGGAGAAGAGCAACAGTCACCACACTCGTTGCGATTAAGCGCAGGGAAAGCTCGGGGTTGGTGTCCCCGAGCAATCAGCGTGTGGAACGGCTCCCGGTAGTCATCGGTACTATGTATTTTACATTTTTTATTAAATAAAACCCCTAAATGGCTGAAGTAGACAAAAAGGATTAAAAAAATATATTTTTTACTCCACTGACAACCGACAAATAAAATTATAAAAAAAAACCGAGCTGCGTCTCCCAGTATCTATAATCCGAATACAGCTATAAACCTTTAAATTTATAAATATTTCGTTGTCCATCATCATAAACACTAGCAATCCCAGGGGAACCTGTGGACCAAGGGCGGATCCAGGGGGGAGAGGTAATCTGGTGTGACTGGTCGCACAGCACACTATTTTTTCTTAATTTCGGAAATTTAGAGGCGCATTCTGTACTTGTTGGCCAGAATATAAATGGAAAACAAATTTTTAAGTATTAATTTTTAAAATTTTACATTAAAAATAAATTTTTTTTCGAAAAAAAGTATTTTTTTTTTTAAATCTCAGGGGGATAATTACCCCCTTTACCCCCCCCCCCCCCTCCTGTATCCGCCCTTGCTGGGGACAGAACATATTATAATTGTTATTATACACAAGTACTTTTTTGACAGAAACTAAATCATTAGCCTCCCCCTTCTTGAATGTGCTTCTGCCTCCCAGCATTCCTATTCCAAAAATTTCACCCCTTAACATTTGATATGCTATAATAAAAATAGTAACATATAAAAACCGTCTACTTTTCGTCGTGGAAGTGTTCTTTCTTTCTTCTTTGACTCAAAATAATATTTTACATATAAAATACACAGTATTATGAATTTCTCCTTTTAAGTTTAAAATATTTTAAAAATAGAGTATTTTTCATATTACTAATAAATAAATGTTTTTCTTCTTTGTTTTAGGATGATTTGCAACATGCTCAATCCTCGTCCTCTAACGCCGTCGTCCAGCCTGTTCCCGTTGTAACTGAAACAAAAATAGTAGAATCCCCACCGCCAGCTGAGAACAAAGATGAAGAGAACAAAGAACAGAGAATCGATAATGAAGAGGAAGAGAAACAACAGGATTCGGAATCCGATGATGATGACTCTGATAGCGAATCCAATGAGGATGATGAGGAAGAAGAGGCAACTCTTCGATTGCGAATGCCTTTGATGCTCAACTTCGACGATCTTGCTGGGGTAAGTTTACCACTTTCAAACAATTCAAAAAAATCGGGTGTGACTTGACGCACAGCAATTTTTTTGTGTCGAGATATATTTAGTTTCTCATAGCACCTTAGTTAACTTGACTACTTGCATTTCATAAGGAAAAAGTAAAAAAAAAAGGCAAAAAGTCAATTAATTCAAAATTTCAATAGGCTAATAGGCGCCGGAACTGGGAGGAGAGGGGGGGGGGCAATGTACCCTTGCCCCCCCCCCCTGGGATCTTATAGGAGGGGGCAGAAGGGGGCAATATGTCTTTTTTTATTTCATTTATTTTTAAAAATCATACATTTTTACTTTTGAAAAATAAAATCTTTTAAATTAAAAAAATTAAAAGTGTTCGAAATTCATTTTTTTCCAAAATATTTTATATAGACTATACCCTATTGTATTTCTAATTTCTAAAAACATTTTATATTGAATTAAAAGAAGAAAATTAAAAATATTTATTTCCTTTAAATAGTATAAATAGAGCCTAAAAATCACTAGCAAATTTTTTAAATTTTAATTTTATTAAAATTGTGTTTTTATTTAAAATTTTTAAAGCTTTATAGTAAATTTGTTTTTGTTTTATACTATTTAAACATATTAAATTATTTTAATTTTCTAAAAAAAATTTTTTGCCCCCTCCTCTGATTCAAATTCGTTCCGGCGCCCCTGCATGCAGTGGCGTAGTGAGCTTAACTCGCGCCCGGGGGACAATACCTTTTTAGCGCCCCCCCCCTCCCCCATTCGAAAACCATATAATATTATATGTTAAATATACATAATTATTATATTACACTGGCAATAAATTTAAAATATATTTTCCAGAAATCAATTATAATAAAAATAAAAATTATCCAGCAATATTTTGTTTTGCGGACCATTTGGCGCCCCTTTGTGAGTAGTACCCGGGGCATGATGACCCCCTTGCCCCCCTCCCCTCTCGCTACGCCCCTAGCTACTATCTATCTATTAAACACAACACAAGGCATATGATACATCGTTTCTGGATAAATTTTCACGTAGAATAAGAATTTGCATACGAAATTTTAATATCTCTAATAGTTTTCGATTAATTGATACAAATTCTAAAAATATAAGATTTTTAATTTAACCACTTCTTAAACATATGACACGGGGAAAATATGGGGGATTTGATGAGGATTAAGAATCTACTTTTGTTATTTTTGTATCTCAATTATTTTTCGGGTTATACTCAAAAAACGATACAAAATTTGAGAAGGCTTAATATCATTAAACATAAAAGGTAGAAGATATTTAAGATATCGAATAAATTCTGTATTTAATGCAAATAACGAATCAATAAACACCAATTTTATATCTTTTTTAGTTTTTAGCAAATTTACGAAAATTCAAGCAAACATAGATGTGACTCTCTCTTATTAAATAGAGCAAACTAGTAATTGACATAAATGTATAAGATTCAGGATTTAGTGCTGATTTTAATGCACTATTCACTATTTCTATATTTTCAATAGTTTTTTTATTATTTTGAAAAGAAAAAAATTCATCTGTCAAAATTAATTAAAATCGATTTTTTATTATTTCTAGGACATTCCTTGGCCAAAAATGGATTGTTTTAGTTAGAATATTTTATATTTTAATTTATTCAATCGATATCAAGCCCTAAATGTGTTTATTTAATTAAAAAATAATAAATTAAAAAATATTGGCGGGAGTTGACATTCCAAGTCGTGAGTGTCATCAACAAACCCTCATTTTATGTGGGCGTAGCTAAATAGAAAAATTCCTATGGCTTTATAATTGATTCAAGAGACGAGTTTTGCATTTTGCCTCAAATCCTTGAATAAATAAGAGAGATTTAGCGATTTTTTGAAAAGCGATCTCGCGCGCGACGAAAGGCTTAGACAAGAGTTACGCGAGTCTCCCTGGCTCGTCTCTGGGCGCCGATCGAATTGGAAAAAAAATTTGATGCTCTTCCCATTAGTTGAAATAATTGTCAAATTGATTGATTTCATCTGTTTATACTCAAATTTTATAAAATTTAATTCTAAAAATGGCTATAAAATCTTATAATGTTGCTAAATTAAGTTCGGTATAGAAGGGAGGCACGCTACCAACTAGACCAAGCCTGTAGGCGTTTGTGTCGAGATCTATGGTCGAGATATATTTCAAGATGTAAACTTTATAAAAAAATCTGGCTACGTTTTGCGGAATTTTTCCCCCTTCCTGTTGAAAAATTTTATTTTTTTTGCGGAACCAAATTTTTCCGACACGCGCAAATTTTTTTCCCGGACATTAAAATTATTTTTTGTTTTGCGAATTTGTTTGGCGCCCCTTTGTGAGTAGCGCCCGGGGCATGATGACCCCTCTTGCCCCCCCTCTCGCTACGCCACTGCCTGCATGTGTATTTTTAAATGTTGACTGCTTGAAATAAACTATTTTTAAAAATTTTAATCTCATATTTGGATATTTTATACACAATAGAGAATTCTAAATACAAAATTTCTTAACTATTGGAAACAAATTTTAAATGAGTAAAAAGTTCCAAAGGGGACCCCCTTTTGAATCGAAATTAACATACAAATTCCCATAAAGATTTAACATTGGGTCTATGGAAGGAAGAGCCGGAAAATGAATTGGAAAAACTCAGGATTCGCAGGGACTTTGCAGCCAGGAGATTAAATAAAAAATCTTTTATTTAATTTTTTATTTGCTAACGTTTCGGTCGCCGATCACGACCTTCATCAGGGCCCATCATCTTAACATTTTTTAAAAAATTGATATTAAATTACAATAAGAATACAAATTCGAGAAATATCAGATTACAAATATTGTCAATTAAGTAAAGGATAATATTTTTAAATTGTTGAGTTTGATGGCTGTAGATATTTAAATTAGGAGAGGACGGGAGCCTTTCTGGGACACAGCAGCCAGGTAAAATAAAAAACGTTATGTTCTGTCGCTGACGTTTCGAGCGCTAGTCGCACTCATCTTCAGGGCAAGCGGAATTGTCAAAAATAAGTACAGGTGGTGGGGTACTGTTGTTGTACTTGTAGACTTGCTGTTCATAGCTAGTTGTTGAAAGGTCTTGTTACTTTTTAAAACGATGCAAATTTGTACTGACATGTTTATGCATGATAATAATAAACAGTACCACACCACCTGTACTTATTTTTGACAATTCTGCTTGCCCTGAAGACGAGTGCGACTAGCGCTCGAAACGTCGGCGACAGAACATAACGTTTTTTATTTTACCTGGCCGCTGTGTCCCGGGAAGGCTCCCGTCCTCAGATAATATTTTTGTACATATCAAAGTAAAAAGAAATTGCATTTAATTGCAATGAATATTAAAATACCTAAGATCGTGTATAATTGACAATATTTGTAAGTACATCTGATATTTCTCGAATTTGTATTCTTATTGTAATTTAATAACAATTTTTTTAATAAATGTTATGATCATAGGCCCTGATGAGGGTCGTGATTGGCGATCGAAACATCGGCAAATAAATGATTTGTTATTTAATCTCCTGGCTGCAAAGTCCCGGCGAATCCTGAGTAAATCTCCACAACCATAAACCATCAATGAATTATTTATTTATTTATTTATTGGGCACTTAGCTGCGAGGCTTTCTTGCCCTTACAATAAGTGACATTTTGGTAACAATTTAAGATTTAAACAATCACAATAAATTTACAATAAATACAACCCATCTTCATTTTTTCTTCATCTTCTTGTTCACATTAAATTTCGCCATACAAGTTGATCCTTTTCAATGAATTGAAAAAATATGAAATAATACATCAGTAAAGTGTACTTCAAACAATTTTCACGAAAAATCATACTGATATACTTTTTACAGAGCATCTAAAAAATGGTTGATTTATTAATTTTAATCAAAATCGTTAGAGTCACTTTTGAGAAAATCGAAAAAAACTGAAAAAGTACATCAGTAAAGTACTAGTACTTTTTGGCCGATTTTGTTCAAAAACTTATTTGAACTATCCGGGAGGGTGCCTAACTTAAATATAAAATTTCAACCTTGTAGGATATTTCCTTCACACCCACACACAGACAGACCCATTTGCGTTATCCACTTTTTTGGACTCAAAACGTGTATATCCATCAAAATCGCAATACGTTCTCCTATATATATATATATATATAGGTAAGAGGAAGTAATAAACTGTATTTCTGTCTAAATTCCATAGCATTAGAATGATAGAAAAATTTCCACTTCATTATTATTAAATTTATTTTAATTTTTAGGCTCTTCTGGAACAAAATCTCCGATCAAGAATGAATTGCGTAGTGGAGAAACGTCGCCAAGAGGAGGTTGTCGACCGTCAATCGAAACAATTGCATTTGCCATTCGGGCTTAATCTGACCACCGACCCCGGCGTAGAGCGAGTCCTTGGAGAGCGCATGGCCATCTTCTGCGAATCTGGACACCAACAGCAGCAACCCCAGCCACCTCAATTGGCCAGGTATCTTTTATTTTCGAAATTTTAACTCTTAATTGGACCCTGTTATGCATTAGTGTGTCAAGCGCCAAAAAAATTAAAAATTGAGTTAAGCACCGAATATTGTTTTAAATGCTATAATTAATAGTATTTTTAATGAAATATGTCCCAAAAAAAATTTATATTTAATGTTACTTGCACAATTGACAAAAAAAATTATATATAATCCAATGAAAACAAAAAACTTTAATGTTAATTTTCTCAAAACTCGGTAGCTGGCGCTTGACACACTAATGCGTAACAGGGTCCAATTAATCTATGAAACGTTGAAGATAAAAAAATCTATCTAGTACAGTGCTTCTTAAACTTTTTGAAGTCGCCCCCTTGGAATCCAAATCAATATCTCACGCCCACCCCTATTTTTTCTTTAATTCGACCAAGAGGATACAAAACCAAATTTTAAAAACTCACAATTATATTTTCTAAATTTTATAATAATAAACCAAGTATTTAAACTTATTTAACAAACATAATTACATTTGCTACTTTTCGCGGCCCCCCTGCTGGTAATCCATGGCTCCCTACGGGGCCGCGGCCTACTACTTTAAGAAGCACTGATCTAAACGAAGAAGACAAGTATCTACATATTCAAATATTTAATGGGTTAATAGAATAATTAAAAATAAATACTTAATACTTGAAAATTAAATTTTTTTAAAAAATTTAAATTATTTAAAGAAAATTATTCGAGTCTCCATATTCCCAAATGGAAAGACTCAAGAAATTTTTGAAAACAACAAATTGAAATAATAAAATAAACAAAACAAATCTCTAAAACTAAAAATGTCTAATAGTAGTCTATTAATTAGACCCCCGGAGGCCCGCCGAAGTCGAGTGGCACGGCTAGTTACTAATTCTTAACGGCAAGTCTGCGCGCCGACTTTTTTTAATAAATAATTTTTTCTTTTATATTATCTTTAAAATTCTTAAAATTAACGTATTTTATTAGACTGATTTTTTTTTTTTTTTATTTGGCTTTTTTTTAGTCTTTTCGGCATTTTAGGCCATATAGACTTTTAATGATACATACATATCAAGGGATCCAAGCATATTTATTTGGTATCCAAATGATTTAAATAAATATTCATTGGACTGCCTGGGAAATTTTTTACTTAACAAATCATTCAAATGAAGTGCGATCCTCCTTCGGGCTTGGTGTATGGGTTAGCGGGCTGGCCTTCTATACCAAAGGTCGCGGGTTTGGAGCCCAGCCATTTGGATACCAAATGGCTTAAATAATAATGCCTGGACCCCCAATAGATATATTAATTAATAACGGGTATCGTCAAAGTCTTATATGCCCTGAGTTACCGAAAAAGACTCTGTGAATGTGTGTGTGAATGTGAGTTTGAGTGGAAAAAAAAATGTGAATAATGATAATTAACGTTAAGAAATTTTAATTAATATTTTTGTTTGTTTGTATTTCAGAGGTCTTCCTGGAATGGTTGTTCCTTTGCCCGGACCCGTTCATTTGCCCTTCCAATTCCGTGGCGCCCGTCCCATGGGTCCCCCTCAAATGCCTCAAGGGCCTCCTCATCCGTTCTTGATTCCAGTTCCTCAACCTCAACCTCAACAGCCCCAAGCTCAACAAACTATGCGTGCATCGCCAGCCAGAATTCCATTCCCGTTGCCACCGAACCATCCTCTTCGAATGCACACCACCATCCAAGTCGCCGAAGCCCAGCCCGTTGAAGTTCATGAAGCCCGAGTTTTCCAACCCCACCAGGTAAGAAACCAACAAATCTTTATTTTTTTTATTATCTATTTATTTTATTTTTATTTTTTTTTAAGATTCATATCGAAGAAGTTCCGGCCAACAACTTCCAAGCCGAGATGAAAGCAAACCGTTTCCGTGAAGCTAGAATGTTCCCGATTAGAGTTGTAGAAGAAATGAGAGCAGCAGCACCTCAACCTCAACCTCCTCAACCTCGCGAGGCTCTGGAACCACCACCACAACAACAGGCCCATGATGCTATCCCACCATGGGGACACGAATCTCCCTCCGACAGACCTCACTGTAAGTAAAAAAACTCCTCATTGCAAATAACAATCGCAAGTGCAAAAATTAATTAAATTGACAGTTTTATCAGCTTTATTTTAATATTAAATTTTCTTTTATAATCGAAGCTTCATTATTTTTTCTTCAAGATTTAATATTGAGATTTTTTTTTGGAAATCTCAAATGATAACAGCCCAATGGGGACCAAACTTCTTTCTCCATTCACTGTCTCTTCCCTAATTACTTATAAACTCAAAATAAAATTCTTTACACATTGAAATAAGTTCAATTCGTAAGAGGGTAGAAAAATGAGAGACGCAGATAGAGATTTTTCTTTATTTATTTAATTGACACAGCTGACGTTTCGGTTCCGTGTTTGAACCATCTTCAGAGCTGGCGAGAATACATTATGAAAGTGGCACAGTGGATTTTATATATTTTTGAACCTAACACACAGTGGCCAGGTACACTATTAAGTCCCACCCATGCGTTTTATACTTGTGATTATTTCATTGTTTTTAAAAAAATATATATTTTTTAATGTGAACTTGAATGGTTCAAACCTAGAAAATTTCCAATAAAGATTTTAATTTTCTTTTATAAAAACAATGAAATCATCACAAGTAGAAAACGCATGGGTAGGACTTGATATTGTCCCTCACTGTATAAATTCATAAATGAATTTATTTGTTTATGTAACTGGTTAACACATACTGTGTGTTTGGTTCATCAATGTATGTATCCACTATGGTGGAAAGTGTCGCACTTTCATAATGACTTTTCGCCAGCTCCATAGGCGCCGGAACTGGGGGGGGGGGGCAAGGGTACATTGCCCCCCTAGCATCCCCTAGGGGGAGGGGGCAGAGGGGGCAAAATTTCTTCTTTTATTTCATTTATTTTTAAAAATGATATATTTTTACTTTTGAAAAATAAAATCTTCTAAATTAAAAAAAATTAAAAAAGTAAGAAATTCATTTTTTTCCAAATTTTTTCCAAAAATTTTTGATAAAATCACTAACAAATTTTTTAAAATTGTGATTTTATTTAAAATTTTTAAAGTTTTATAGTAGATTTGTTTTTGTTTTATACTATTTGAACATATTAAATAATTTTAATTTTCTAAAAAAAATTTTTTTGTCCCCCCCTGATTCAAATTCGTTCCGGCGCCCCTGGCCAGCTCTGAAGATGGTTTAAACACTGAACCGAAACGTCAGCTGTGTCAATTAAATAAATAAAGAAAAAACTCTAACTGCGTCTCTTATTTTTCTACCCTCTTATGAATATAATATCACAGCTATAAATTGCGTTTTGTGCTACCTTTTTTTCAAATATTGTATTTTTTTGGTGGGTTAAACGTCCCACGACTCAGAAGCCTAACCTGGACTTCGGAGTGCTCACTTTTTTTCTTGTTTTTTTTTTAATAGAAATATAAATCGTAACATTTTTTAAAATAAATAAAGCATCTGGGATTATTAGTAAATTATTATTCATAGCTTCAAATTTGGTAGGCATCTTTTTCAGTATTTCATTTCATTTCTTTATTTTCCATAAGATTCCGAAGAATATTGGAATTGTTAAGTACAATACAATTTACAAAATGAAACAAAGCAAGTAACATAATAATACAGGGCCGGATCTAGAGGGGGGGCAGTGGGTGCGTAGTGCCCCGGGCGGCAGATATCAGGGGGCGGCAATTAAAGAAAGATTTACTAAAAAAAAGGTAAAATGATATGAATTTTGTATAGAAAATTTTAAACAGGGGGCGGCAAATTAAATTTTGCCCCCCCTCCTAAAAAATCTCGTAGTTCCGGCCCTGTAATAATATAATTAATTAAATTAACCTTCTTGAAATTCATTTGCACTATAATATCAGATTTTAATTAATCAATTTTTTTATCTAACAGTATCTATCCAGGTACAGTGAGGGACAATATTAAGTCCCACCCATGCGTTTTCTACTTGTGATTATTTCATTGTTTTTTTAAAAGAAAATTGAAAATCTTTATTGGAAATTTTCTAGGTTTGAACTATGAAAGTTTCCATTAAAAAATATATATATTTTTTTTTAAACAATGAAATAATTACACGTAGAAAACGCATGGGGGGGGGGACTTAATGTTGACCCTCACTGTACATCATCATAGCCAGGGGCGTATATAGAAATTTTTTTTCGGGGGGGGGGCCCGAACTGAAAATTTTTCTGCGGAAAATTTTTTTTTAAGAAACTAAATGTTTTTTTCACACGAAATTTTTTGCGGAACATTTTTTACTTTGCGGAACCAAAGTTTTCCATCCTGCGGAAAAATTTGTTGCGCTGATGTCTGTATATCCCTATATATGTATATGTGTTTGGGAAATTTCGGGGGGGGGCGGGGCGGGCCCCTGGATATACGCCCCTGATCATAGCCTTAACAATAGTGATATAGATGTCCAAATCCCCCCCTCTCAAAAAAAAAAAAAAATCCTAAACAAATAGGCCAAACTAAAAATAATATAGTGTTGAGAAATTATAAAAAATATTTTATATTGTTAATTAAAATGTTGAAGGATAATCTCTTTGAAAAAATTTTTTCTGACCACCACCTTTCGAGTTTAAAAATTAAGGGATAAATAATAAAATTTATTCTTTATTTAGATTAGATTTATATTAATGCAATAAAATCCTTATCCAAAACAATAAGTACTTCAATGAAGAAGCAGTGGCGGATTAATGCAATTTTGTCGGGGGGGGGGCGGTTTTTTTTATTTTTTTTATTAAAGGACTTTGTCGGCATCTATGGCCATTTAGACCCCTTTCCTATTTATTTTAATTGATTGGTAACAAATTCAAATGAAATTAAAGAGCGGAAATCATAATTTCTTTAGATTACTAGTTTTTATAACTTTTTGAATTTCTTCTCGGGGGGGGGGGGGGGGATCCCCCGCCCCCCCCCCTCTTTAATCCGCCACTGTGAAGAAGGCCGTTCTCAATAGAATTTTAACCCCTTTGGGTTCACTGGCTATATTAAAAATTTATTTTTAATTAATTTTTTACTTTTTTTTTCAGACGTCCAACCTCGATCCGTTCGAAGCGTCGACCAAGTTTTGCACCGTCGTGAAAAACGCATGAAACGATGCGCTTGTGAATGCAACTGCTAAACAAAAACAACATTTTCTAATAACTCCGTAATAATAATAATAACAGGGAGATAAAAAAATTTTTTTTAATCAAATAAATTAGTACCGCATTTTTTGTGATAAATAGAAACATCCTTTTAAAGCAAAAATCCCTAACCAATTATTTTTAGTTAGTTATTAAGTATTTTATACCTTTGTAATAATAATAAAATAATAATAAGAGCAATCGAAAACGGCTGTATATTGGTGCTGTATGTACTTAGTATTTTTTTTTTTTGAGATTATTTCTTAAAAAATCAATATTGCTCTATAATTAGTCATATTTTAGAAGCATTATTAATTATATTAAACGTTTTAGACATCAAGTCTGTGATTTGTCAAATAATCATCCGAATATTTTTGTATATAATATATAGATAGATATAAATATTTTACTATTTTCAGGATTTAAATAAAATTTGGATTGTATTTTTTAAATAACTATGTAATAATAAATAAATGTAAAAATATATTTAAATATATGATTAATTTGTTTTTTTTTTTTTTTTTTTTTTTTTTGTTTTTATTAAGATAGAACACTCAGGGGCTCACACTTTGGTGAGTACGTGGATGGCGACCACGAGTTACCCGAGCTAGGGCTTCTTTTAAAAAGAAAAGAAGATGATGAATTATATGTTAAAAACAAATTATTTTCAGTGTTTTACAAGGGGAGTGTACGGCCTACCCCTCACCGATTTGAACGAAAGTTAGTACTTAATGAAAAACAAATTCTGTTAAAGCGTTCTCAAGCGTTCGTCTAAAAAAAAAAATGTTAAAGATTTGTCAGCATTTAATTTCAAGAAAATTAGAAAAAAAAAACGAAAAAAGTACACCAGAAAAGTTTTAGTACTCGAGGTTTTCCGAAGACGATACCTAGCGAAATTCGTTTTCTATACCGGAACTATGAACTATTTAAAATTTGAAAGAAATAGTTAAAGGGAATTTCAAGAAAATTAGAAAAACCTAAAAAAGTACACCAGCAAAGTACTAGTATTCGAGGGACACAATTTGATTTGTATAGAAGAAATAAGAAAATATTTAAAAATTTGAAAAAGGTTTAAATTTAAAGGTAATTTCAAGAAAATTGGAAAAAAGTACATCAGTAAAGTACTATATTTATTATAATCCGACAAGAGCCCCCAGGCAACTCTACGAGGAGAGGGAGTTGCTGTGACATTCCGTCCTGTGGAAGGGACGTAAAGAAGTTTCCCTCTGTGAGGCATTCTTCGAAAGGAGCAGGCTACACGCCGGTTCGGAGTAAATCCCTCAAACTAGGACATCTTCCATAGCATAGAAGAGGTTGGATGTAAAATAATGCAATGTGTTGTTGCTTATCTAGGATTTTTCCTCTGTATAGTTCCATTAAATTTAAACAGCCATTAAACCATTTTACACCATCTCATTAAATTTTGATTCTTTAGCTTTTGTATTGAGTTAGCTAGCTAGCTAACAGAGGTTTTCATGATCCCTCTGGACTTTTAAGGGTTCACAGATTGAAAAGGCAGTCAGACGAGACATTCAGGATCCTGGTAGTTTCTCACATTGTTATATACAGACAGGCTCTATGGTATCTAGTCAGAATGTCGCATTGAAATCAGGGTCGTTTGATAAGACAGACTCTGCTGTCTATGCAAATGACTGTCAGAGGGGACAAAGGCAATAACACGATTACAAGGCGCTCAATTAGTCAACAACACATCGCCTCCCCCCAAAAAGGCCGACGAGGCCACACAATATATATCGAGGTGGAAACGAAAATAAAACACACAGGGGACATACCCTAAACAAAAGTATAATTAGATAGAAATTAGCATAATATCGTTTGACGGCTGATTGAATTCGTTGTAAATAAAAGTGACTCTTGAGAAATAGAAACGAAGGCTCTTCATCATTTTTAAAGGGAGGAAAAATTAACTAGCATGTTTATAATAAGCCTAACATACTTCCAGAAACCAACCAAATATCGCTCATTTGCTGCAATGTCGTCATAATTAATTCGCCCTTATTGAGTTATTGGTCCAGCAAGGATAACAAAAAAAGCTTTTTTATCTGGCGTAGGGACATGTCTGAAATTTCCATTTTTCATACTCACAGCAAAATATCTAATTTTTTTTTAATTTTTGTTAAAACACCGTAACATTTTGGTTAAAAAGAAGCTCCGTAGAAGGTTTACCAGTGATATTTTGGAAAATAAAGAATACATTTGTATAGCTACTATTTGTAATTCCAATTTCTTTATTGGTTTTAGGATTTTATTATTATTTTTTTTTTTTATCTCCTGAAAAAAAAAAAAAAAAAAAAATAGAAATTTTGAGTTTTGACACTCTTGCACCAAATGAGCGATATATGTCGACACAAAAAATCCGGTGTGACAAGCATAGAAAACAACTTTCAATTACAGAAGATAAGACAAAGTTAGGTTAAGTGTGGAAGTGGTCCCACAGATGATCACACCAGTTTTTTTATTTTCATCTTTATTTTACTAAATAAATAAAAAAACTAACTCAAATTTGGTATTTATCCTTTCTGTCATCTTTTTTGTAGTCCCTAGCTGCCAATTTATTCTATAACCCGTAGCTTGCTGTCTCATAAGGAGTTGGGTAGATGTCGATTAGTGTTGTTTTAGGGAATTTTAGGGTTTTAGGGAATTTGTCATTTAAATGATACCTTTCGACCAAGAGATGATGATCTTTCTCTGAGTCTATTAGTAGCATCGAGCTCTTTATAGACTCTCAAACTTAGTGAGACAATTATATTGCACAGTCTCAAATTATTTTTATTAACCAATGTTTTCCTAGAGGAATTTCATAAAGTTGAAATAATAATTTGATCAAATTCGAATCCATTTTTAATGAAGTAGTTCTAAAGTAGAAAGGATTTACATCTTTTATAAAAACAATTAAATAATCACATGTGCAGTACGCTTGGGGATGCTCTTATTTAATATTGACCCTCTGTAGAAATGAAAAGGTTGGAATTAGAGGAAGCTGCCTCTAGTTTATAGGTTCTACCTATATTTACCCAAACTTCTGATCAAAAAAAGACATTTTATTTTTCAAGTTTTATTTAGATTGCAATTTTTTCTAACAGCAATTTCCGTCATGTAGCCTATTCATTAAAATTATAAATAGAAACTTCAATAACACCCACTTGCATTTTGTTTCTTTAGAAAAGGAAATAATTATAAGATAGTGCTTTTGTTTTTTGTTTTATTTTTAAGATATATCTCCCTTGCTAAGATATGAATTTTTTTTTTTTCTTATTTATAGTAGAAGGATATATTTTTTTAAGTGTTGCTTTCGCACTCAAAATAATCGAAAATCTCTCTTTGTTTATTTTTTATCCCACTCCCTGCCCCCACCTGGTTTCATGCTTTTTATTCATTCGATTTATTTCTTTTATACTTTCTTTACAAATATTTCTAAAGAAACATATATAAAATTTTGTTTCTTTTGGAGTGTATTTGACAATTTGAAATATCACAAAAGAAAAAAAAAAATATATATATATTCTATAATTAATATACAGTTGTAAAATACAATATTATACACAGCATTTGTATTGATTGTATCTTCATATTTAAAAGTTCTTACAAGGGGAGTGTACGGCCTTCCTCTCACCGATTTGAACGAAAATTTTTTTAAGGAAAAACAAATTCTAAGCTGAACGCACAGTGAACTAGCAAAAACGTTTTTAAACAAAACTGTTTTGCTTAAAACTGTTTTTTCAATGCTTTTCTATGGGTCAACGCACACCAAAGAGACAAAACACAATCGGACATGATTCGACATCATCGAACAAAATGTTTTTTTTCCGAAAACGTTTTTGCTTGTTCGGTGTGCGTTGAGCAAAACGTCTGGCTAACGCAAATATAAAAATACACTTGTTTTAAACTGCCATTCAAGAAAATTTGACAATTCTAATGGGAATACTATGTATTTCTCAACAAAAACTTATTACACCTTTGGCTTATGCCTCGGAGGTAGAGGTTTAGCTTCTAGTGCAAAAAGTCGAGGGTTCCCGTCCCAAGCGAAAAAATTGGCTTCAATTGAATTGGACACCAATCAATTAAAATAAATAGTGACGGGATCTAAAGGGCCTAATATGGCCTCCGATGCCGAAAAAGACCTTAAACAAATTTTAATTTAATTTAATAACTTATAAATATTTTTTTTCTATTTAGCTAATAAGTTATTACAATGAGGGATTGCCCTCAGGCCTTGGTGCAGTGGTTAGACAGGTGGCCTTCTGTACCAAGGTTCGCGAGAGAGACGGGATCTAAATGGCCTCCGTTGCCGAAAAATACCTTAAATAAATAAAAAAAAAAAAAAAAAAAACAATGAAGGATTAATTAATTTTTTTTTTTTTTTAAATTTATTTAAGGTCTTTTTTCGCCATCGGAGGCCATTTAGATCTCGTCTCTATTTATTTCAATTGAATGGTAGCCAATTAAAATAAATTTTTGTCCCATGAGACTGGATACGACCTCTAGCACAAGAGGCAGAAGGCTCTTCATTCCTTACACTCACATTCCTACATCATTTCGAAAAATAAATACTCCAACTAATAAAAAATATAGTAACATGATCTAAAAATTCTTTCTCTTTATATATTTCATATATAGGCAAGAGAAAGTAAAAAAAAAGAATTCGCCAAAAAAAAATAATCTTTTCCCATCAAGACAGACCCCCTTGGTTGTTGACGAACAAATCGGCATAGCTTAACAGCTTGTTGCCTATTTTCACGGGGCTCCCTTGAATTCGGCGGCGCGGTCACTACATGTGAATATTCAAGGCGCTCTTATCCTCAGGGACATCATTTGAGAGGGGCAGGGGGGGGGCAATAGTAAATTCTGAGCTTAGCCCCTACATTCAAACAAACTCACAATCTGTCTTTATAAATAAGTATATAAGATAGCAGTGGCGCAGTGAGCTTAACTCGCGCCCGGGGCACAATACCTTTTTAGCTCCCCCCCCCCCATTCGAAAATCATATAATATTATATGTAAAACCAGTGGCGGATCCAGAGGTGTTTCTCGGGGGGAGGGGGGGGGTAATCTGGAGTGACTGGTCGCACAGCACACATTTTTTTCTTAATTTCGGTAATTTAAAGGCGCATTCTGTACTTGTTTGCCAGAATATAAATACAAATCAAATTTTTAAGTATTAATTTTTAAAATTTTACATTAAAAATACATTTTTTTTTCGAAAAAAAGTATTTTTTCAAATCTCAAGGGGGGAGGGTAATTAACCCCTTCACCCCCCCCCCCTATATCCGCCCTTGTATAAAACATACACAATTATTATATTACACTGGTATTAAATTTAAAATATATTTTCCAGAATTCAATTATAATAAAAATAAAAATTATCCAACAATTTTTTTGTTTTGTCGACCATTTTGTAAATTAAGTAGGATAGGAAGTAAAAAATTGTCCCCTCCCCAACAAAAACTGAAATGACGTCACTACTTAGCATTTAGATACATTTTTTTAAGCTCTGTCTGCAATAGTCGAGAAACGTCTTCCTAACACGCTCTTTCTAGGATTTTGGCGCTTTAGAGACCATCATTTCAATTAAATAATTGTTAATTGAAAGTTGTGTGTAATGTGATAAGTCACACCAGATTTTTTTCTCATTCCTTCTCTGTTTTTATTCTTTTTTTTTTTCGTTGTTCCATTTAAAGACTTCAATTTGTGAAAGAGAAGGAGACCCCTGGGTAAATAACACACACACACTACGGGATCAAACAAAAGTAAATATTGCGACCACCATTTTGTCTGGTGATAGTATTATGATTGGAGACACTTATAGGATAATACACTCTTTTATATATTAGATTTTGCTGAAGAAAACTTTATTTTCGATTGCTGAACGCAGCTTCGTTCTAATGTCTAGCGTTATTTTTTTTTCGTTATGTGAAAAAATTTGCCGCAAGGGTCTTTCCAACAACAAATTATATTTTATAGCCCATGTTGGGACGTGAGGGAAATGGCTATGCTGGCTAATAACCGAAATTTCATTTGAAACAGAAAAAAAAAAAAATTCTTTCCTTATTTAACCAGTATAAATAATAATGTTATTGTCCTTTTTATGCAATATTAAATTTATAATTCTTAAGGGCATTATTATTATTCTACCTCTACTTTTACTATTATTACATTTTATGTTTTTTTAAAACCTATATTTTTTTTATATTATAAAAATGTAGGTTAAAGAAAAAAGTTAAACAAAAAAAGTAACTCGTAAATTTTATTTTAGTTCAGATTATTATTAAAAGAAATTTTTTATTAATCTTATTATTATATTAAATTTTCATTATTAATATGAACAAAAGAAATAATTTCTTTTCATCTTTTTCTGGCTCTAGCTAGAATTTTTTAAATAAAGTCAAGCAAATTATCGTAAAAAAAAAAAATAATCTCACACCCTGTGACCTTAGATGTGTTGACAATGTACTTATTGACATCTTTATCCTTGTTAAGGAATTTGACAATCTGATGAAAATTTACTAGGCTATATTGTTTAAAATTTATATGACCTCTACCCTCCCCCTCCCCACCCTCCCCCGTGGCCGAGAGGCTAAAGTTGTTGACAAATGTCAATAGTCTGGAAGCTAAGAGGCGCGACCTTACCTTTGGAAAGAGAAAGTTGTGTTCTGTGCTTGACACAACAGATTTTTTATGTCGACATATATTTAGTTTCCACCGATTTTTTAGAATTCAAGATGTACAATTTATAAGTATGGGAAAATATTTATATTTTGTTACCATGACAACCATTTCTCCTATCTTTCCTATGAAATACAAGAGTAAAGTGTGCTTCAAACAATTTTGAGAGCAAAATGAGAATATATATTTGAAAGAACATCTAAAAAATAATTGATTTATGAATTTAAAAAAAAAAATCGTTGGAGCGAATTTTGAGAAAATAAAAAAAAAAACTGAAAAAGTGCATAAGTAAAATACTAGTACTTTTTGAACGATTTTGTTCAAAAGCTTGGTGACAAGTTTCAAGAGGGTAAAAAACTTAAATATAAAATTTCAATCTCCTAGCACTTTTCCTTCTTGAGAGATTATGTTCAAAGACAAACACACAGACAGACCACGTTGCGAAATCCACTTTTTTGGAGTCAGGGGGGACCTTAAAACGTGTATATCCATCAAAAAATCGACATCGAATTTTTGACATGAAACCAATACTTTCTCTCTTTATATATTAACATATATAGAGGTAACAGAAAGTAATATATAGAGGTAAGAGAAAGTAATTATTCTATACTTAAGCTTAAAGTCTTATAAGGACTTGGAATAAAAAATTAATTACTCTCATACACCTAGGATGGAGTGTCGATTCAGTTATACCAGGGATGTAAGTTATAGGTGTCCTATGTATGTTTATTTATTTTTACTCAGTGACTGGTAGGGTAAAGTTTACTATATTATATTATTGTGTACGTTATTTATTAGTAAATAATATTTCAATAAATTTACAAATTAAACTTAATTTTTTTTTTAATTCAAGGAAGTTCCCTAGTGTTTAATGTTATTCCCGACGGTGCCGTGAATTTCAAAAGGTTGGGAAACTCCTCTCTAGATTTTACCCGTCCTGAAAAAGCGAGAAAAAGTCATTTTTTTATTTTGACTTAGGCCTATCCAAGAAATGAAATTTTTCCCTTTAAGAGATGTGGGTGGCATTGTCAATAATAAAGAAATCCCGATGGCAGTCTTTCAAATTTATTAAATTCAATTAAAATGGATTTAAAAAACACATATTTGATTACAATAAATTTGAATACATTTTTCCGTTTCTCTCTCTCTGATTGATATTAATAACAGAATATAAAACTGTCTTCAAACTGAAACGAGGACAGATTGTCAATTGGACAAAATAAATCAGAGCGATTATAGCGTCAATTTGTGGAGCCAACCAAATTATATTTAATATTTATTTGGTTTTTCAATGCCAATTCCATCGGGAATAAATTTGACTTGAATCGAAATGGCAGCAGGGAGGCAGAATGGACGCAGTTAATCATCAATTTAATTAATTATATATTCAGCCAACCAAATTTAATAATAATAATGAGATTTATAATTTATATATAAATTTTAACATTACATTTTACTTTCTCCTACCTCTATACAGTATTAGTTAATAAGCTTATATAGAGAGAGAAAGTATTGGATTCATGTCAAAAATTCGATGTCGAGATTTTGATGGATATACACGTTTTGAGGTCCCCTGAATTCAAAAAAGTAGTTTTCGAGACATGGTCTGTCTGTGTGTGTGCTGTGTTCAATTTTATGCATGAAAGAATTGAGCTATGAGGCTGAAATTTTATAGGCGCCTCCCTGGAGCGAGAAAATAAGCTTTTTATCAAAATCGGCCAAAGTGTACTAGTACTTTACTGATGCGCTTTTTCAGTTTTTTTTTTCGATTTTCTCAAAATTCGCTCCCCCGGGCTTGGAGTAGTTGGTAGAGTGCCTACCTTCTATACCGAACGTCGCGGGTTCGGACCTCAGGCAGTTCGAATTTAAGCCATTTGGACACCTGCCTGGACCCCAATAGATTTTATCATATAAAATGGTTATCATCAAAGTCTTATGTGGCCTATGTTGCCGAAAAGACCGTGAATGTGTGTGTGAGTGTGAATGAGAAAATAGTGTGAATGTTTAAAAAAAAAAGATAGTAATTCGCTCTAGCGGCTAGGATATGAATTAATCAAAATACACTGTATTTCTTTCAAAAAGAGAACTAAAAAAATTTATTCGCCAAAATAAATTATTATCATAAATATAATAATTTTCTCAATTCCAAATATTGGTATATTTTATTTCATATAAAATTTTTACATAAATTACAGGTGTTAAAAATAATAAAAAAAGTATTTGTATTCTTTGAACTTGCCCCCGTGCTTGGCATAGTAGGTAGCGTGCCTACCTCCTATACCAAACGTCGCGGGTTCGGACTCCAGGCAGTCCCATGATTTTATTTAAGCCATTTGGATACCAAATGGCTTAAATAGAAATGCCTGGACCCCAATAGATATTATCTTATATAACGGTTATCGTATAAAGTCTTATATGGCCTGAGTTGCCGAAAAGACAGTGTGAATGTGTGTGTGAGTGTGAGTGTGAATAAGAAAAAAGTGTGTTTTTTATAAAAAGAAAAAAAAAACTATTTTTTTTTATAATAATACAGTATATACAAATGCACCCCAATATTAATATTTGTAAAGAATTTAATAAAATAATTTTTTTCATCGTATTATTAATTTTTTCATTAAATTATTCTAATTTATCAATTCATTGGTTCAAAGAGTAAAAACAAAGACACGCAGAGCACTCTAGCGGAGAATGAGTTCAAACAATCAGTCCGGCATCCACTGCTCCAATCGTTCGGTTCGTTTTCTTTAAGTGATTTTATTTAGTGCTTTAAAAAATAATAAAATGTGTTCAGTGAGTTTAATTTTGATTGTGATGTGTCTTCAAGTATTAAATTTTATATCGTGAAGCGCCTGCCATCACCTTTCAATCAGGTATATTGAAATTTATTTAATTATTTATTCAACTCGCGTCCAGCCAAGCCAAGAACATGGATGGCCGATGCTCACTAATTATTATTAAAAAAAAAAAAAAAAAATTGAGAAAATTATATAATCATTTTATCAAGTGTTCTATTAGAAGTTTTATTTATGGGTGTTTGTTAAGTAATTTGATCCATGTGTGAGTGTCTTTACTGGGAATTCTTTTTATTTTTTTTTTTATTATTATTTTTTTTTTTTTTAAAGGAAATGTTTATAGATAATGAAAGATTTTATAAAAAGATGATTTTTTATTGAGTCCTTCAGGCAAGCGATCTGCTTTCTTAAATACATTTATATTAATAATCATTTTTTTTTCAGAGTAATAATTTTCCTATATTCTTTTTACATTGGTCAACAAAACTTTTATATAAATTAACTGTACACTAACTAGTGTTTTGATTAAACCCACAAATATCGGAACAAATTTATTTTGATTCATCGTTCTTATATAACTATATTTTATTTAATTCAATTATTTAAAACTAAAAAAAAAACTTGAAAGTTGAGAATGGAAATTTTCGTTTTCTATTTTTAGCCGTCGACAATCAGAACGAAAGGGCGCGCGGCGGGAGGGGAGGGGGGGGGGCAGGCGGCAATCGTTGCTTAAACAGTTCTCACGTTCGTCCCGCCTAAATAACTTTATATCTTATTTAAATTAATAGTATTTATTTATTTACCCCCACTTTTTCAGTTTTTTTTCGATTTTCTCAAAATTCGCTTTAACGATTTTGATTAAAAATAAAAAAATTAATTATTTTTTAGATGCTATTTTTTTGCTCTGAAAATTGTTTGAAGCACACTTTACTCTTGTACTTCACAGGAAAGATAGGATATTGCCATAGTAACAGAATATAAATATTTTTATAAATTTTACATCTTGAATTCAAAGGTACCGTGCTGTCGGAAACTAAATATATGTCGACACAAAAAATCTGGTGTGGCAAGCACAATATACAACTTTAATTTGCAGAGTGGTGAATAATCATCTACACTTATTTTAAATTTGTTTTACCTAATATGTGTTAATAATAATAATAATCTTCTTCTTCTTCTGTCCTCGTCTGATTATTCCCGCGGTGCGGGGTCGGCGGACCTTAATTAATAATAATAATAAATTTATTTTTAAATTTAAAATTATTGTAACTGTTTTTCTGTATTTACTAGATAAGAAAAAAATTAATTTTCATAATTTTTTGATGTCATTAAAAAAATTATAACGTTCTGTCCCAATAATTCATTATGAATTTAATTCACTTAAAAAAAACGCATTGAAAAAATTCCTTATAATAGTCTAGTTTTTTTAAAGTACACGTACAGTGAGGGTCAATATTAAGTCCCACCCATGAGTTTTCTACTTGTGATTATTTCATTGTTTTTATAAAAGAAAATGAAAATCTTTATTGGAAATTTTCTAGGTTTGAACCATGAAAGTTTCCATTAAAAAATAGATAATATTTTTTTAAAAACAATGAAATAATCACAAGTAGAAAACGCATGGGTGGGACTTAATATTGTCTCTCACTGTACGTTTAGAAGCCGCTCCTACTTCCCCCTAAAGCCGTTATAATCACTTTTTATTTAATTAATCATTTTTCTTAAAAAGCTGCTACGTCAAATTCATCACAATCGATGTGCTGATCATTTTATGAATAAAAAAAAAAAAAGTTTAAATATTTATGCTTGAATGACGCAGCTGCGGTCCTCCCTTAAAAGAGCCAGCCGACGACGTTCTCGTCATCGTCGTCGTCGTTGTCGTTTGCCATTTTGTCAGAGACCTTGACTTGCAACTTTTATTGGCAAATTCGTCGAAAGCAAGTTTTTCTCATCTCGATCATTTTATCAGAAACGACAATGTTCCCCCCGTCTCTCACTCTCTCTTGTGGCCACAAGTGTCGGACAAACGAACGAAAAAAGAAAAAAATCAAATATCAAGAAATGTTGAAAAAAAGGACAAAATGTCTCTGACATTTGATTTGAAAAATTGATTTTTTGATCTTAATTGAAAATCTACACTTATTGGGAAATTTAAAAAATTTATTGGATATTGAATTGAAAAATTAAATTAGAAAAAGTCAATATACACTTACATATTTTAGCATAATTGAATGTAATAAATTTCAATGGAATTTTGTTTGTCAATTGTAAACAGTTGGGAATATCGAAAAATAGTTGGTAATCAGAAATTTCCAATGGAGAGATTAATTTTTGGAAATTCCTAATTTTAAAACAAATAAATGATTTAAATTTCTGGCAAATTAAATATCACATTTGACCTGACCTACATTTGGCATCCAAAGGCTCTCTTTATTTTCTGCACCCGTACTTGCACTCTTCCATTCCATAACACCAACTGCAATTTCTCTTCAGCTTATATATATTTTTAATTATTATTATTATTTTAAATTCCTGCCGGGATCCCCGTTTATTTACCCGAGCTGTTTTCGTGCCCGCAGACACACACCTCAAACCCAACTGGCCTCTGGCCGTAGCCACCTACCGGCACAGTATGAAGTTACTTTATTTCCTATCTCTAACTCCTCCTGCGTTCATTTCTAACTAACAAGCAAATTGAGGGTTCCCTTCCACCCTGTTCCTTTTATTCAACCTCTTCTATGCTAGGGAGGATGTCTTTGTTTGAAGAGGGACTCCCTCAGCACCGACTCCTGCATCACTGAGAGAGAACCTTCTTTACTCTTCCATATCACGGTGTCACAGCAACTCTCTCTCCTCGTAGAACTGCCTGATATATATTGTGGTGGGACGAAATATTCCAATCCAGGGGTACTTGAAAAATTTGTTTTAAAGTCTTTTCGGCATCTTAGACTTTTAACTAAACTCTGTAGTTCGAAACGATAGATTCCAGGCATATTTATCTATACCATTTGGTATCCAAATGATTTAAATAAGTTCATCGGACTTACTTGGATCCGAACCCGGACCCCTTTGGCTTCCAGACTATCATTATTGACATTTAACTTTGGCCGTCTCGGCCACGGGGGAGGGGGTGTACTTGAGGATTTGCTTACACTAAATATATATTTTTATATTAACAATGTATATAGATGATTTATTTTTTAAATCACAGAGTTTGTCGACTACGACCATTTCTAACCTTTCTACAGAAGATGTCCATAGTCGACCGAAGTCCTTGAGTTCTCTATTAAGAATATTCCCTTTTTTTCATAATATTTTTACTTAATGAAAAAATCCTGCACGTCCAGGATCCGAACACGGATCATCTATGTAGAAGCCGACATCCTAGCCCGCTACACCAGCGAGCCCTCTTATGTTTTTAATATTTCTTCAAAAATGAATTCCATATTGACAATACAAATTTAGAGGCCACTCCTTCTTGCTCTTAAATAGAATATTCAAAGAAATATATAAAATTTCACCTCTATTTTTTTCTTTATCAAATTTCCCTGAAATGTACGTACGTAATATAAAAGCAAAGCATTTGATTTGATGTTGTTAATGGACTTGTCAAGTCAAACTTGATTGCTCTTTTTGGACGACACTAAATTTACACTCACCCTCCCTCACCTCTCTCTGATGATCGACATGTATTGTTTGCAGACCAATTTGGACCTTAATCACATTTCTATGAAGGAGAGGACCAGTGCTGATAACAATTTGACATATTCATTTCAAAAAACTGCAATTAGTCAGCTAATAAATTATATTATCTTCTCTTCTAATTCTTATATTGCCAAGCACAAAAATAAATGGTACAGCTAAGTTGTTGTCAAATTTAGTTTGCATATTTTTCCTAAAAAAACTAAAGGTCAATAACTATTAAATACGATATTTGTGACGGACAGACCGACAGACAGACGGACATTAGCTAATTATATCTATAGATTGTATATGAAACTAATCGAAAAGTTTAATTAAAATATATTTCTGTTTAAGAAATGTGAGCAATGGCCGAGAGATGAAATTCGTTTAGGACGTAAAGGGCAAGTCAGGGAAAAGAAAGGGTAATAAACATCGACCCGCAAACGCCCTGGGCGCTCGGGGAGAAAAAAAACACATATTCAGTTTTAGGTCGTATCTACCTTGCTCTTTTTTTGTCTCCCGTCCGCCGTCCTTTGCGACATTATTTTCACAGAGCCAAGCTATAAAAGGGAAAGATTAAATATTTTCAAGTTTCTTAATAAAATAGATTAAAATAATACTCATGAAATTAAATTACGGTATTTATCAAAAAATCTGGTGTGATTGAAGCATAGCACACAACTTTCTCTTATTTTTCGGTAAGAGAAAGTCGCGCACCTGGCTGGTCACACCAGAATTTTTGTGTCTAGATATATTTAGTTTCCCATAGCATCTTAGTCAACTTGACCACTTGCATTTCATAAGTAAAAATTAAAAAAAGAAAAAAAGTCAATTGATTCAAAACTTTCATAGCCTCTGTGTATTTTAAATGTTGACTGCTTGAAATAAACTAAGGTTATTTTTCAAAATTTTAATCTCATATTTGGATATTTTATACACAATAAAGAATCCTAAATAAAGACAAAATTTCATAAGAATTAGAAAAAAAAATTTTAAAATATGTAAAAAGTTCCAAACCGACCCCCTTTTGAATCGAAATTAACATGCAAATTCGCATAGGGATTTAACATTGGCTCTATGGAAGGAAGAGCCGGAAAATGAATTAAAAAAAAAGTAAAAAACTGAATTACATCAGCAAAGTGTATTTTAAACAATTTTCAAGAAAAATTTTACTGATATATTTTTTAAGGGCATATAAAAAATAGTATGAACTTTAATCTAAAAATCTGGTGTGACTGGTCGCACAGCACACAACTTTCTCTTACCTTCGGTAATCGAAAGTTGTGTTCTGTTCTTGTCACACCAGATTTTTTGTGACGAGATATATTTAGTTTCCGATAGTACGGTACATTTGAATATTTATATTTTGTTACCATGGCAACCATTTGTCGTATCTTTCCTATGAACTACAAGAGTAAAGTATGCTTCAAAGGATTTTAAAGGCATAATGAGAATATACCTTTTAAAGAGCATCTAAACTGAAAAAGAACATCAGTAAAGTATTAATACTTTTTTTGACGATTTTGTTTAAAAGCTTATTTTCACGATTTCCGGATGCTCCCTACTTAAATATAAAATTTCAACCTTTCAATTTCTTCATGCTTAAAAATGTTCACACACACACACACACCCAATTTGTGGGACTTACTTTTTTGTGTTCAGGGGACCTCAAAACATCTATATGCATCAAAATCTCGACATCGAATTTTTGACATAATCGCAATACTTTCTCTATATACTGAATTTCATATATAGTGTAAGTAATAAGTTATTTGGAACTAAATCTATAATTAGTATTTTTGAATAAAATTTTAATTTAACAAAAGTAAAGGAAAATTTATATTTCCGTATAATTGTGGCTTGGTGATATTAATGTCCCCGTGAATCACTCAACTCATCAATTAGTGGGAATCATTTTGTTCGTTAGCTGTTTGGGATATGGAGAGAGGGGAGCGGGAGACGGCGGCTACAAACCACAAACCCATCCCTTCCCTTCATCTCCCACCCCACCACGTTAATTGTGTATTTATGCACACCTCTAATTTAGAAATTCTCTCTATTTTTAGGAAAATGCCATGAAAATAAAAACTAAAACACATTAAGTTACGTAAATAAAAAATTAAAATAATAAAAACTTTTTTTTTTTTAATTTGAAATAATTTTGTTTTACACTTATGGAGTTTTTGGAGATAATATAATCGCTTTATGTTTCAAGGATCGGTTTTTCGGTCCTTGTATATTTTAAATTAAATTCGTTACTAATTTTTGGCGAGCACATCTCATTATAACGAGTAATTCGGATAACGAGCAAAACAAATTGTAAAATAATGACGACGTTTCGCATAACGAGTGGCGAGGAGAGGGAAAGCCCCGGATTGTGCGCATGTTACATATGTTTGTGTCACGAGGGGGGGGGAATGTTATTGGTTCGCATAACGAGTGTTTCGCTTTACGATTTTATTTTACCTTTTCGGTCATTGAAATTATTTCACTATATACCATATACTATACCATATACTTAAGGACTTAATTGTGGCACACACTGGACTTTAATACACAACTCCCTGCAAAATATTGTAGGCCTACTAAATAATTTATAAATTACATATCCTATAAATATAATATACCAGGTATATTTAATCTATATTGGTCTAAAGATAAAAGTTGTTCTAAAAACCTACAAATTATTTTGGGAGTTAGCGTGGGAGATCGAAAGATAGAGAGGCAACAAATTTTCACCCCCCCCCCCCTCCTAGGTCGTGAGGCTTGAGGTGTTGACAAATGTCAAAATTGATCATCTTAAAGCCCCCGGATTCGATTCCCAGGTAGTCCGATGAGTATTTATTTAAATCATTTGAATACCAAATGGTATAAATAAATATACAGGGGTATGTAAATGTGCCTAGATCTGTAAAGAAATTTATATTCTATAATATTTTTCTGAAAGAATACCAAAATAATTAATTAAAAAAATTGAGAAGGTATTGTGAAAAATATAAATTTTATAACAATTACGTAAAATATTCCTTCTTTGCATGAAATTAGATTGCCTTATCTTTTTAATAAAATTCGTTTAAAACCTGATACTAATTAAAATTAATTAGGACTTTGTTTTTGATTAAAATTTAATGAAGATAATAAAATTGTATGTTTTTTCTTAAAGTGGTTTTTCTAAAAAGATTAAAAAAAATCTGGTGTGACTGGCGCACAGCACACAACTTTCTCTTACCCTTCGGTAAGAGAAAGTTGCGCAATGTGCTGGTCACACCAGATTTTTTGTGTCGAGATATATTTAGTTTCCGATAGCACCTTAGTTTCAAACTTGCATTTTAAATGTTGACTGCTTCAAATAAACTATGGTTATTTTTCAAAATTTTAATCTCATATTTGGACATTTTATACACAATATAGAATCGTAAATAAATACAAAATTTCATAAGAATTGGAAAAAAAATTTTAAATGCCTAAAAAGTTCTAAAGGGGACCCCCTTTTGAATCGAAATTAACATACAAATCCCTATAGGAAATTAACATTAGGCCTATGCGAAGATAAGGTGGAAAGGGAATTTAAAAAGAGTAGAGAGAGACGATAATGTTTGCAAGTGGGAGAGAGGCATATATATTTTCTTTGAAACAATTAAAGACACAAATAAATTTAAAAAAAATCTGGTGTGACTGGCGCACAGCACACAACTTTCTCTTACCTTCGGTAATCGAAAGTTGTGTACTGTGCTTGTCACACCAGATTTTTTGTGTCGACATGTATTTAGTTCCCGGCAGTAGGGAATATTTGAATTCAGATGTAAAATTTATAAGTATGGGAAAATATTTATATTTTGTTACCATGGCAACCATTTCTCCTATCTTTCCTATGAAATACAAGAGTAAAGTGTGCTTCAAACAATTTTGAGGGCAAAACGAGAATATACATTTGAAAGAGCATCTAAAAAATAATTGATTTTTGAATTTTAATCAAAATCGTTAGAGCGAATTTTGAGAAAATCGAAAAAAACTGAAAAAGTACATCAGTAAAGTACTAGTACTCTTGGGCCGATTTTGATTAAAAGCTTATTTTTCCGGTCCCGGGAGGTATTTAACTTAAATATAAAATTTCATCCTCCTAGCTCAATTCCTTCATGCTTAAAATTGAACACACACAGACACACACACAGACACACAACACACACACAGACACACAGACACACACACAGACAGACAGACCATGTCGCGAAAATCACTTTTTTGGATTCAGGGGACCTCAAAACGTAAAGATCCATCAAAATCTCGACATCGAATTTTTGACATGAAACCAATACTTTCTCTCTATATATATATAGTAAGAGAAAGTAAAAATGGGAATTTAAATAATAATTGATTTTTAATCTAATAAAAAGAAAAAGATTTAAATTCCGTTACCATGGCAACCATTTCTACTTTCCTATGAAGAACAAGAGTAAAGTGGTCTTCAGAAGATTTCAACGGCAAAATGAGAATATACATTTTAAAGAGCATCTAAAAAATAATTGATTTTTGAATTTTAAAAAAAATCCTTGGAGGGAATTTTGAGAAAATCGAAAAAAACTGAAAAAGTACATCAGTAAAGTACTAGTACTTTTTGGCCGATTTTGTTCAAAAGCTTATTTTGAGCGTGTGGGAAGGTACCTAAGTTAAATATAAAATTTCAATCCGGTAGCTCAATTCCTTCATGCTAAAAATCTGTCCACACATACAGACACACGCACACACACACACACACACACACACACACACACACACATACACACACACACAGACCAATTTGCGGGACCCACTTTTTTTGGACTCAGGGGACCTCAAAACATGTATATCCATCAAAATCTCGACATCGAATTTTTGACATGAAACCAATACTTTCTCTCTATATATATATAGTAAGAGAAAGTAAAAATGAGAATTTAAATAATAATTGATTTTTAATCTAATAAAAAGAAAAAGATTTAAAATTCCGTTACCATGGCAACCATTTCTACTTTCCTATGAAGAACAAGAGTAAAGTGGTCTTCAGAAGATTTCAACGGCAAAATGAGAATATACATTTTAAAGAGCATCTAAAAAATAATTGATTTTTGAATTTTAAAAAAAATCCTTGGAGGGAATTTTGAGAAAATCGAAAAAAACTGAAAAAGTACATCAGTAAAGTACTAGTACTTTTTGGCCGATTTTGTTCAAAAGCTTATTTTGAGCGTGTGGGAAGGTACCTAAGTTAAATATAAAATTTCAATCCGGTAGCTCAATTCCTTCATGCTAAAAATCTGTCCACACATACAGACACACGCACACACACACACACACACACACACACATACATACACACACACACACAGACCAATTTGCGGGACCCACTTTTTTGGACTCAGGGGACCTCAAAACATGTATATCCATCAAAATCTCGACATCGAATTTTTGACATGATCGCAATACTTTCTCTCCTATATATTTCATATATAGGCTAAGAGAAAGTAAAATTAATTATGAATTATTTTTTAAAAGATAAAAGAGAGAAAGGGGATATTTTTTTCTATACTAAAATAATAAATAATAATAACTACTTTCCAAAGAATGAATTAAATTCATGTAAACATTTCTTAGAATTCCCTCAGATAAATACAAACATAGATTTTATTAATGAATTACGAGTCTTCATTTATAATAACTTATAATTATATTTTTTTTTTTCAAAAGCACTTTTTTCCCACTCACACTCACATTCACACAGTCTTTTTGGCAACTTAGGCCATTTAAAACTTTCAACGATACTCGTATGTTATTAATACTCGTATATCTATTGGGGGTACAGGTATTCTTATTTAAGCCATTTGGTATCCAACTGGCTTAAATAAAATCATTGGACTGTCTGGGGTCCGAACCAGCGACCCTTAGTATAGAAGGCTAGCAGGCTAACTCCTACACCAAGCCCGAGGGCATAATCATATTTGATTACATTAAAAAAAAAATTATACTAATCAAAAAAGCGAAAAATAAATAGATAAAAGGAAAATAATTTATTCCCTACCACAGCAACAAAAAAATTATAAATGGATAACTATCTGCCATATTTTAGAGATGACAAACAATACGCGACTGTTCAAATTTAATGCTGATAATTGTGCATTTATGATTAAAAAAAAAAAAAATTACAAAAATAGAATAAGCATAATGATTTGTGGAAACAGATCGAGGCTCATCAGATTGGCTTCATTTACTCTTTTCTGCATAAATAAATACTAATCTCTCTGAATATGAGAAATTACATTTACGTTTTTTTTTTTTGAACTGCAAAAAAAAAATCAACAGTAAAATTTCAAACCAATAGTTCTGGCTGAGTTTTCTAGGAGACTCAACAGCCAGGAAATGAAATAAAATGTATTTTAACCAACTATTTTTCGGTGGCTAATTGCGACTTTCCTCAGGAAAATAATTATTTACTAAAACAAGAATTCCAGCAGAGGCTTCTCCTAATCAATAAATTTTTTATATTTGCAATATTCAATTAAATAATACTGAGTATCTTGTATTCTTAACCAATAACTGTTTGAGAAAGTTGACTACGGTTAAAAAAATTAAATAAAAAATTTTAACTAATATCTTGGCTGAGGATTATACCCTGGTAGGCCTATTTGAGATGCAACATACAATACAGCTCGATTTTAAATAATTTTTTAGGTAACTGTAAGTTCTTTAACTGTTTTCCTCCATCAATGAATGCTTCTCCTCTTCACCACATTTGTTCTATCTCCACAAACAACGAAATTAAAAAAATCTTGAAAGTCATAGTAGAGTGTATTTTAAAGAAAGATTTTTTATAGGAAAATTATGTACTTAAAAGATGAGACATCAGGAAAGAGGGATTAATAAATAAAGAACTTTTTTATTTTTTTTTGTTGCTGTCGACGTTTCTTTATTAGAAACCTAAGTAGCCAACACGCAATCTAAGTGTAACTTTTGTGACAACAGAACTATTAGGTTCATTCATAATTATCCCCCGTTTATCTATATTGGAGCGCTTTTTCTTGTGAAAAATTAACCTTTCATTTACTTTTTTTTAGAAAAATATTCTTCGCTGTTCAATTGATGAAAATGCATGTCGAAATTCATAGTCATATTCGTCATATTATGGTTTACCACAACGAGAAAGGATGGAAGTCAACACAGTCATTTCACCATCTCAACGAACTCTTTGGCGAAAGACAATGTCGGGAGTGATTTTCCCGCTTCAAGTCTGGTGATACCAGCTTGGAGGACAATTCACGACCTCTTGTCCGACCATTGGATTTCGACGATCAGCCGTGGAAGAGGACGAAAACATGACAACTCAAATACTGGCCGAAAACTTCAATGTCGGCCAATCAACGATCGTGAAAATTCGGACACTTTCTGCTTTGTTGATGTGGGAGAGTTCGTGGTGCACTCATCCAGTTAATTTCCACATATTACCAAGCCTTTGCAGACGACGGACGATCGTCGAATGGCATCCGATTTACGACCTCTTCCTTTAATTTCTTCTCCAAGCAGGTATCACCAGAATTAAAGCGGGAAAACCTCTCCCCACATTGTCTTTCGCTTATTGTCCCTTCGCAAAAAAGATCGTTTAGATCGTGAAATGACTGTGCTGCCTTCCATCCTTTCTCGTAATTGTAAAGCATAGTATCTTTTGCTTTTTTTTTTGCTATGGTAAAGCATAGTATGTCGAATATTAATATAATTTTCGACTTAATATTAATATAATTTTCAATTGAACAGGGAAGAATATTTAAAAAAAAGTAAATGAAAGATTAATTTCCAACAACAAAAAGCGCTCCAATATAAACGGCGGATAATTATGAATCAACCTATTAAGTTATATATTTCGCTTAGTCAAAAGATAAAAATATATAAAACGCCTGTAATATATATTTGACAATTTAATGATTGTCCTGATGAAGATGACGAAATGCCCCCAAAACGTCGGCAGAAAAAAACAAAATCGAATTACAGTTTAGTCTATAGCCACTACACAAGATGTCATATATATTTATGATCCAATATAGTCAAGATACGGCTAACCCCTTAGTTGTTGTTCAATTATTTGAGGTAACTTTTGCCTATTTACACGGGGCATTCGCTCATTGGCTGCTTTTTTCAAAGCGCGCTTTCAATATTTCAAAATTCATATCCCATTTATGCTCTTTTTCTTTTGCTATTATAAATACACCTACATTCAGATATTTTGTCCTTCTATTCCAATTTTCATTTCATAATGATATTTATAAACCCCATAAACAATTTCGTATTAAATGGATACAAATTAATGATACATTGGATGTTTCGAGAGAGTGAGAGAGAGAGAGAGAGTGGACTGGCCTGGCCTGTATATAGTTTATCTTTAGGATTTATTGACTGACCGCGGGTTTGTGACAGGTGAGTGATCGGTAACAATTAATGAATTAGTTGCTCTGAGGGTTGGGTTTTTGTTTCCGGATTGGATCCAAATCCATCCGACAGCTTTCTTCTCTCCAATGTACAGTGCAAATTAATGAAGCGTATCTGGTAATAATTAATTATTTTTTAAATATCAGATCAATCTTATGATGTGTAAAATCGATACAAATAAAATTTGATGCTTTCTCTTGAAATTAAATTTTACACTGTCGTTTGAAAGTCTTTATGGTCTCTGATGCCGAAAAGATTTTTTTAAAATTCTCTTGTTCCCTGTATTTGTGATATTATTTTTGTCAGATAACCTTCACCGAATTTTTTTACTATAACATTTAAATATGACCACATCAATTTGTGTATGTTTTTATTGAAGAGGCCATACGCCCCTTAGCCCTCGGGAATCGACTCCAGAATCTCCAGCCTTTCCTGGGCGTCGGTGTGTTGTCTATTGTAGGTAGAGGGTCCGGTGGCCTGGTGCAAGGGACAGCACACCTATGCCCCGGAAAGGCTGGAGATCTTGGGTTCGTTTCCCGGAGGCTATGGGGCGTTTGGCCTCGTCAATAAAAACATACACTCTTGTTAAATATATCTATCATGTTATGACACAGTTAAAGTCCGAATCGATACATTTTGAATACTATTCTTCTTATTCAAATATATAGATCTCGAAAAATATTTAACCCCATCATTTTTACTTTCTCTTACCTATATATTAATATGTTGATAACATAGTTATATAGAAAGAGAAATTATTGGTTTCATATCAAAATTTCGATGCCAAGATTTTGATGGAAATAAACGTTTTGAGATCCCCTCAGTTTCGTAAAATGGTCTCTGTGTGTGTATACATTAGTTGTGTGTCTGTCTGTCGACTAAACATCTGTATCTGTAATATATATATATATATATATATAATATATATATATATATCTCAGCTACGAAAAGAGCGAGGAGGTTGAAATTTTAAATTTAAATTAGATACCTCCTGGAGGTTTTGAACAAATAAGACCAAAGAGTACTAATACTCTACTGATGTTTTTTTTTTTAGTATTTTTCAATTTTCTCAAAATTCGCTAAATTCAAAAATTAATTATTTTTTAGATGCTCTTTTAAATGTATATTCTCATATAGCCATCAAAATTGTTTGAAGCACACTGAAGTCTTGTACTTCATAGAAAAGATAGGACAGATTGTTGCAATGGTAACAAAATATAAATAAATATTATTATTAATTTTACATCTTGAAAATTACTATACCACCTGAATAAGTTGACATGGTGTGACAAACTCAGAACACAACTTTCAATTACCGAAGGAAGAGTGATGTGTACTGTGCGATCACTCACACCAGATTTTTGTCTACCACTTATTTTTAGTCAATATTTCGAGTCTATTTCTTCCCTCATTCCATTTGATTTTATTTATTTTTTTTAAATCCACTAATCAATATTCTATACCAATTCCCAACTTAAGCTCTTTTAGGGATACGTCAAATAAAATATTACTATTACTATTACTGGAGATCCATTACGTTGCAATAAAAGGTACACATAAAATGATATACTGATTCTTATTTATTCTAATTTTTAAAAATGGTTATGGATTTACAAAATTATTTGATTTGACATAGACTATATATTTTATATAGTGTCCAATTTGGTGAAATAGCTAAAAACAACTTATTATACCAGTACCAATATAATATTATATTATTAATAGAGTCAAAACAAACTTCGTATTCGTAAAATATCGTTTAAAGTTTCCCTCTTTTAAGATAGCAGCAGCAAAATTAAAAAAAAAAATATATATATTAATATAGCTTTAACTTAAAGTTTTCAATCTTAAAGTTCTTTATTTAATTAAATTATTGAAACTTTGAAGTTTATATATAAAGCTACAAACTTAGAAACCAATTTGATCTATATATTTATGATATATTTTGATTATAAATTTCAAAGGAATCGAACAAAAATTTGTATTTATTTGTTTTTCTACGAAAACTTTTTAATAATTTTAATTAATAAAGAGGAAAATTAGAAAAGTTAAAAGAAAATGATAAACTTTCTATAAAATTTTAATTATCTTGGAAAAAATTTAATTATTATTTGCATTATGAATTGCTACAAACGCTAGTACTATCTCTATTAACATCTCTTTTTCTCGCTTGGAATGCATAAATGAATTATTTCTGTTTATTGGAAACCAAAAGACCAACTCACTAAAGGATTAATTTCTCCAGAAATTTAATTTGAAAATGCGGAATTCTAAACATTAGACCGAAAAACAATTGGGAGAACCCAACAATGTGTTTTTCGCAACTAAATGGCCTTCGATGCTGAAAACGAACTTGAATAAATAAAAAAAAAAACTATTTTGCAACGACTACATGCAATTGAATTGGCTCCTAAGCTCACTCACTCAGTTATTAGTGTCAGACCTGACACGTTGTGGTTACTCTGAGAGGTAACTTTCATAAGAATAATACTGAGGTGGGTGCCCGTTTCCTTCCTCAGGGAGAGGCATCTCACAAAGAGTTGGATAATAATTTCCCACGAGGTAAATCTCCACTGAGTATTGAATGGTCGATGATGACCAGACACTGGGGAGGGTCGGTGTCTCCAGCCAGCTTTTATGCGCAGGAGCGGCCCCCGCTTTTTGAAGAAAAATATTCCAGGACCAACCAGAGTGATTGGTCACCAATGTCTACAATGTTCAAAATGGCCAATGAAACCTTCATAAATGCCGATGACTTTTTCCACAATTAACGTTAAAATGTTAAGGGCAGTTGTTTAATGTTTTATACTGTATATTGATTATTATTCTGTATCCTATAATATTTTTATGCATTGTTTTTGCGAAATTATGTATATTTTCTGTTTATAAATCTCTTTGTAAATGGATTTTTTCTGTAGGGTTAAATTAAATTAAATTATTGTATTTTGTTGTATAAATTATCTGGTTTAAGAAGAAAAAATTTCAATTATGGTGGTAAATTTCAGTGCAAATTTCTACTACTGAAAAATTCACAGAGAGAATTTTGTTAATTTATATTATAATAAACAATAAAAAAAAAAAATCGCCGAGAATTCGCTCTCCCATAATACGCTCTTGTCGTTAATGAACTTAATGAGTTTTGTGTTGAAAATTATTCTGAAATCAACTCGAGACGGAATTCTCGGGTCGAATTTGGGGTCGGCTGGCCCGGGAGATGGAGGAGGGATTTAAATAATTAGATGAATACGAAATGAGAGAACAAGAGGAATGAGGAGGGGGGGGGGGGGGAGAGGGCTGCTTTCGTTTCAAATGCGAAATTCACTTAACAGCCAATTCACATTAAATATATAACTTAAATAAAGTTGCTTTCGACAAATTCAATTACGATCCGAAATTGAATACATTTTCGATTATTTGTATAAAATAGTTACTTCATCATACACTTAAATTGCTCGTTTCTTCGGTTTATTCAATTTTATAGTTTCATAATAAACAATCATTACATTGCCTTAGTGTAATGGTGTTTTAATTTGTTTTTAAGGTCTTTTTCGCCATCTAAGGCCATTTAGACCCTGCCTATTCAATTGAAATAAATTTTTATCGGACTATTCTTAGCTAATGTTTTATTTGACACAGGGATGGGCAAAATCCTTTAACAAGAATTAGCGATCCGATCAGCTGATCCGGGCTATCCGGACGATCAGATCCACTAATCCGAACCGGCTGCTGCAAAAGGATTAGCGATCCAATAAGCTCGGACGATCCAATCCGATTTAGAAAAAGGATCACTGTTTTGATCCGCAAATCCAGATCCTCGCCCCAAAAATTCAATCCAATTTCCATAAACCTCTAGTTCGTCCGATATTTCACATTTTTAGGCGTTTGGATGATAGATATATAAAAATAGGCATTATTATTTTACAATCAAAAGGATATAACAATTATCTATCAAAAATCTGGGGTGATGGTCACACAGCACACACTTACCTTAGGTAAGAGAAAGTTGTGTTCTGTGCTTGTCACACAAGTTTTTTTGTGTCGACTTAATTTTGACCAATATATCAAAATTCAAGATGTAAAATTTATAAACATGGGAAATATTTATATTTAGACAGACACACAGACAGACCATGTTGCAAAAACCACTTTTTTGAACTCACTGAGGATCTCAAAGCGTGTATATTAATCAAAATATCGACATCGAATTTTTGACCTGAAACCACTACTTTAACATATATAGGTTAGAAAAAGTAAAAAGTTTTAAAGGATCACAAATATCCAGGATTGCTAATTCTTCGAAAAGGATCCTATCCTAGATCCAGAGAGAAAAAATAATTTCTATCCAAATCCTTAAATTCACTCCTCTTTCGATTTGGTACACAATCCAGTTCCAAGATCCTCTCCAAAAAAATCCAGGATAGGATTTTTGGATTTAAATCAAAAAGCATCGCGATCCTGCCTAATCTTGATTGGCAAAAAGTATTATTAGAAAACGTTATTTAGGACTATTTCTAATATATGATCTTTGTGACTACATTTTTTACTTTTTTTAATTAAAATCCAAAATTTAATAAAATATTTTTTTAACAAAAAATTTTTATTTTTATTTTTGTTGATGAATTTAATTTTAAAAGAGAACGTACTAAATAAGTTTATTAAATTTTTTTTTTTTTTCATTCACTACTTGAAATATTATACGAGCTTTATTTCATTTCAAAATAAATAATGGCTTGGAAAATAAAAATAATATCACATGAGAAGTAATTATTTCTATGCTTTGTTTAAAACAAAAAGTTAAATGAGAGAGATGGGAACTTGAAGTTTTATTGATAAAAATATAAATTATTAGGTACTGTATATTGAAATGCCGTTTCTTCTAGACAGGTCTGCTTAATCCAAAAATAAGAAATATGGAAAAAAATTATTTATCATTTTATTTTTTTAATATTATAATATCCTTGATGTGGGGCTTCTCTGCACTGCGACATTATAGATCTATTGTTCTCCGAATCACTCCGGGTACAAGGACCCTGGAGAGGATCAATCTGGGAATGGTTCTTGCCCATCCCTCAGGCCCTAGGTGCCTGGAACTGGAGGGGATTATATTCCCATTGCCCCAGTAGAGACTCTCGACTTGTTTGAATTTTTGCGGCAAGCCGGTTTCGAACTCGAGACTGGAATATTTCGCTAACTAGAGCAAAATTTTGAATATTTTCTTAATTGTATCTATATACGTGGGGTATATAAAATCTAGGAACGATTTCGGGTTTGGTATAGGGGTTAGCGTGCTGGCCTTGTATACCAAGGGTCGCGGGCTCGGATTCTAGGCATTCGATGATTTTATTTAATCCATTTGGATACCAAAACGATTTATTCGAAACTAATATTTAGTTGTTCAGATTGTCTTGTTACTTCCGGAGGGGGAGGGGGTATGGAAAATTTTTTTAAAATAAGTCACTGAAATCTGCGTTTTTAGCTATCCTGAGACGTGAAAAATATTATCAAACTTAGCTTGATTTATAAGCTTTTTGAAATTTTAATAGTAGAATTCCCCAATTTGACCCCCCCCCTCCCCAATTTTCGGCTCATATTAGTAAAATCCAGACATTTCTCAGATCCGGATGCCAAACCGGACACCTGTTCCAAATTCGGAGTATACGGACGAATGCAGACATCTGGTAACCCTACCAAGATGTCGACATAAAAAAAATTGCAAGCACAGATTACGACTTTCATTTACTGGTGTTAGCCCTACTCATAACCAGATTTTTTCAAAATTTATTTAATATATTTTTTCGATTTTGTCTCCCTCTTAAAAGAAGGATTTTGACCTCAAATTCCTTAGGCTCCAACATCCCTACCCTTTTGGCAAGAGTTGTAACCTCGACATGACCTGATTTCTCTTCCGCTTGGTCGATTTTTGAACTTTTTTCTCCTTTTTATTTTTTGCGCCACTCTTAATAAAAAAAACCTGAACCCCCAACCCTTAACGTCTCCTTGAAGATTCTAATAATTTAAAAGAGCAATTATGCAAGTCTCCTTTAAACGATTCCTAATATAAACTCACCCCCCTCTTTCTGTCTCTTTCTTGGTCTTTATCAGGAAGACATTGATTTCCCGTTTAGGTTTTGCTGATCACCCCCCCCCCCCTCCCCTTCCACCTCTCTCCGTCTACTCTCCCCTTCCTTCTTGTTGCTGCTCCATTGATTCATTTCACTTCATCAGGCAGAACGAATTTATTTAAGATATATTATTTTTTCTAACACAAACACACAGACACATGTTATTTATTATTAACATTTCCATTCATATAAAATAAGAATGATAAATTTATTTATTCATTTATTGATGTACATTTGTATATCATTTACATCTAAATATTCAAACTCACCCCCACTTTTTTTTCCAATGACAGCGCTTGACATTACTACAATAGAAGGGTAGAAAAAGTATGTGCGTGATTAAATAAGTTTCTTGTTTACAATGATCTTAGAAAATTTTATATTTCACCAGTAGGCCTATAACTTACATTAGTTGAAAAATGTATTTTTTCTTTTAGTATTTTTCCTTCTGATAAAAGCTCTTATATTGCATATGTATGTCATGACTAAATCTCACCTTTTTGTCATTAATAAATTTGTATAGGCTTATTTTCTAGTCTTGAAATAATCTATCACTTCTCTATATTCCAATTTGAAGAAGTGCTAAAGTTAAATTCCACCCATATATTTTCTTTATTGTTTATTTCATTTTATTTTTTTTAAAACAATCTCAAAGGTTAAGGGTTCGCATCCCCTTCAAGGCGAAAAATTTATTTCATTTTAATTGGATATTAATCAATTGAAATAAATAGTGACGGAGTCTAAATGGCCTCAGATGTCAAAAAAGACCTTAAATTAATAAAAAAGCAAACGTGTGGGGTCGTTGAACCCCCCTCCTCCCTCTCCCCGAGTAAAAATTCTTATGGTCAATTTCGATCTACAGTGTGTGTCCCTGGTGCGGGTGTGGGTATCCCTGTGTGTCCCTCAAGATTCACTATGCAGTCCTGCTGCGGGCGTGTGGATCCCTCGATCATTTTTAATCATTTTTTCTCGGGCCGCCAGGAACGAAGTAACAATTCTAATATATCGGCAGAAACTAAATATATGTAGACACGAAAAATCTAGTGTGACAACACAACTTTCGATTACCGAAGGTAATGTGCTGTGCGACAGTCACACCAGATTTTTTGTTTAAGGTCTTTTTCGGCATCGGAGGCTATTTTAAACTCCCATCTCTCTTTGTTTCATTTGATTGGTAGCCAATTTAGTCGAAATAAATTTTTGTCGGATAAACGGGAGTCCTGACCCTCAGGACCAGGATAATTTGTTGTTGTTATTAAGTAAAAATATCTGATTTCGGAGAAACTGGTATATTTGTATAAGATACAATGTTTCGGTGCCCTTTTTCAGATACAATTACAAAGCGTCTTTCATTTTAATCGACGCTCTAGTCAGACATTTCGCGGCTTGATAACTTGTCCAGTTTTAACTTATTTACCTATAAATTTTTAATAGCATAATATATAATTTTTATTTTCTATTCGTTCAACTCATGCACATTCTCATTTTTTATATAAATAAAATTCAGGGTGTAATTTTAATTGCAGATTTGAAAATAGCCCATAAAATAATATGCATCAAATGCATTCGTGCCGTGATTTTATATTAATAATAGAAAATAATAATCTATCTCCGGATATATGATTATTTCAATAATAATAGCTACTTGAAGTTTATTTTTATTTATAAATTTCCTTCAAACACTTTGGTACAAGAAAGGGGTGGAGTTACTAATTTATATTTAAAGAATAAATGTAACATTTTATAGGATAATTATTCTAGAAGAATATTTCAAGATGGCGCTATCTCTTCCAATTGATCTTTATTAATATTACTTTGTGACAAGATAGCATCTAAATATCTTGCCTTTTTTGGCTCTTCAACTTTGAAAAAGAAGTAGGGAGGGGGGGGGGAGGAAAAACTTTATCTTAGATGGTTTCTGGCTGAAGGGAATAGTTCTCTCCAATGGGAACATATTCAACAAAAATCCCTTGGGGCGTTACTTGGAATGTTGTTACGTCACAGTTACAAAATCGATTGAATAGACTTCACCTGGTTAATGCCCTCAGATTTTAGGGAATTAAGAAAAAAATAGTATTTAAAATTTAAGTACATTCTTCATGGGTTAAATATCAAAAATAATAAAAATAAAACTGCTGATGTTATTGAACTTAAAAATATAAGCCTAAAATATTTTGTTTCTGTTGATGTAAAATTTTTTTCATCAAGAAATACACGTTTCAGGTCACTTCAATCAAAAAGATAATGGTCCGTGTTTTTTGATTAAATAAATCCCCATTAAAGGGCTTTATGGATGACATTTCGGGGACTAAACGTGACCCATCTTCAAGGGTTGTTACAAGATTTGATAATTTCATTGCCTCCTTCAGTTCTTAGAGTGAGTTGTTGGTTTTATTCTTCGAAACGTCGACAAAGTTTTATTTATTTTTTATCTTCTCCAAAAATAATAAGCATTATCATGATTTTTTAACATATCCTGTGAGTAATTTGAATTAATATTTGATATAATTGAATTTCCATCTATTAAAATTGTTTCGAATTGTTCTATTTTAAGAGAGCCCTGCTAAAACAAGCCCAATTAACATTATATCATTTGTACATACATTGTTCATTTACATGACGAATACAACTCGCTAACTAAAATTTTCAACTAAAGCTAATTTAAACTGTAAAAAACGTCAAAAGGTCTCTTTGTCTATTCGGCTGGTTATTCATCAAACACTGCCTTTATGTCTGTTTTAAGTCTCTTTAAAAGATGGAATTGAAAAGGCTGAATGATTTACATTCATCATTGTTAACATTTGTTTCCTCTGCAATATTAATTTTTGAAGAATATTCGCTTATTTCCTATATGTATTGCCTCCATCTGTTTGTTTATTCTAGCTTGCTAATCCTAAATCTATTTCCATCCTGACCCTTTCATCCGATCCAATATATGCCAAGGAGGTTGTCGTAATTGAGTAGAGATGATGACCTTTTCGCTAGGGAGCTAATGAAATAAGATGCCAAAGGCTTATAATATAAATTGAATTGTGAAGACTCTCCAATGCTAAACAAGAATTAAAGAGGTGGGGGGGGGGGTTATCAAATAACGACCCGTGAGATTGTATAGCACTAACCAATAAAGAGCTATCGACGATAAATTGCGATGGAGGTCAAACCAGGATTTCTAACATTCACGTCTTCTCTTTCTGCAGAATTTTAATCTGGTACTTTCTTCAATGCTGAAAGAATAAGAACTCAAGACTTATGTTAAAAAATCTGGTGAGATGGTGTCGCAGCAGATTTTTGTGTCGGCATATATTTAGTTTCCGCCGATAGATTAGAATTCAAATTTATAAACATGGGAAAATATTTATATTTTGTTACCATGGCAACTATTTCTCCTATCTTACCACCCCTTTTATGAAGTACAAGAGTAGAATCACTATTTACATTTATCACTATCTTTAACCAGAGGCTTTTAAAACTTATTTCCAATTAAAAGAAGATCAATTATAATAGGACAAAGAAGCTATTGGGAAAGTCATCCACCAACCACCCCCTCCCCTTCATCTCCCTCTCAACAACAAAACGGCTCCATAAATCGAGGATATAATTTGTATGATAAGGATTTATTGTTTATATTTGTCTGCTGGCATCCTTTATTCCAATTTCCGTTTCAAACTATTTAGTCGATTTATTCTAAATAACTACCGTAACTTAGCCATTTATTGCTTGAATAAATAAATGCCATTTTATTTTATTATCCAAATTGTTATGATAATTAGTAATTATAATCATTAAACAAATAATATACCGGTATGTTATATTAATTTATTATTATATTATTGCCTACTATTAACTCAATTTAGCTAAGGTTCGAGCCAGGATTACCTTGTGACAATATAAATATGCCTAGATTCAGTGCATTTTTGGAATCTTGGAAATCTTAAACTAAATCATTAATAGAAAAATGTCTAACTACTGTGGATAGACTTATCAAATTTTATATTCTTAAGACCTGACGTAGTTTTTTTATCAAAAATTTTTAAATTTTAATAAATTAGCGTCAGAAATTTATAAAAAAATCTCTTTCAATAGTTTATCAAATCAAAGGGATTGACATTCAGGGTTCATTTCTTTTAAATTTGTTTTATAAAAGCCGATTTAGACATCATCCTTATTTATTTCAAATGATTTGTAGCCAATCATAATAACTAGTTTCTAGTGTGGCCTTAAGGCGGCTACACACGTAACTGCACACTTGACAAGCATGCAGGTGCAATCTTTTTGTACCAGCATGCACAAATTTCCTTCGGTACCACATGGCACAAGACATGCTTGTGCAAAAGAAATAGCTTATGCCTAAAATTAACCTAAACATGTCGAAATCGGTAACAAGAAATACTCACTTGCTTTAAACAAATGCACAATAAATATTAATATTTAAATTGAAATTTTAAATGAATTAATATATAGGCCTATTAAATCAAATGTCAAGACGTCTATAAAATGGCGGACAGTTTTGCTTGCGCAAATATGCTTCTGGATGATTAAAACTCAATCGAGCATCAAGCGGCTTGCACAATTAAAATGCTTGCGCAAAATTCTTCTACAGACGCTACAGTTTGCTTGTACAAAAAGATAGCACGTACATGCTTGTCAAGTTTGCAGTTTGCCTTTAGGATACTAATATTTTTATTATGATCATATAAATATTATTTATTTTCTCCCAAAGTATTAAACAATATCATGATCTTGGATAATTTAACTAAAAATATATATAGGCTCTATATATATATTTTTTTTTTCATATACCAGTAATTTCCCAATTTCACAAAGTCAATATTTTACTCGATATCCATTTTGTTTCCGCTTTTTTTTTATTTTCTTTTTCCCAAATATTACATTACAATTGATATATTATGATATTGTTTTATTCAATTAAATAAATATTTTGATTCCATGAATTTATTTCTAACTTGAAGTTTAATATATATTTTCCTCTTTCAATAGCAATTTATTTGAAAATTATAAATAAAATGCCTACGTATATACGTTTGTTTATTGTTTCTATACATGTGTCATATGATGGAAAAATATATAGGATACTATTTTTTTTTTTTATAAATAATCTCATATCGAGGAACAGCAACAAAATGTCCCAGGGTATTTTAAACAAGTTATATTTATTATTGTAATACACAGGTTTATAAACAGCGAATAAACACAACGTATAGCCGAGGGAGTGGGTTGAGGATCCACCAAGGGGTGAGTGTGAGTTTTGGGTCCCTCCCAGGACCCGGGAGAGGTGGGGGAGGCTGCATTGCGGATGTCGCTTTATCTTGACCAATAAAAACGACCCCGAGATCTGGATTAGACTTGCAAGAAATGAATGGACCACGAATTAAAAAAAAAAAGAGGCAAGGTTCTCTCTCAGTCCGGCCTACACTCTGACAACCCGAAAACATTTCTATTTATTTACTAGTTTGCCTTTTTTTTTTTTTTTAATTATCTACCTTGGAAAACTCATTGCATCAAGTAATTAGTGAGGATTTATTTATCAAATGTGAGTGGGAGGTTGAAAAAAAAAAAGAAAAGAAATGAAGATAAATTAGATTCAATTGGTTTTGTTGTAGGTGTTAGATTTGGAAAACAAAGCAGCAATACGACTGGATTAAAAAATTCCTGGAAAAGCGTTATAAATTTCTTATTTCAATTGAGAGAAAAACGTCTACATAAGATTTAGGGGATTTTTTTTATTGAGCTAAGAGAGAAAAAATCTGCATCACATTACATAATTTATAATACTTATATAATTGCGAGTTAATCATTTGAAAAAAAAACAAAGTCTAAATTTCCCATTTTTACTTTCTCTTACATATATTATATGAATTTATATGGAGAGGAAGTATTGGATTCATGTCAAAAATTCGATGTTAAAATTTTTATGGATATACATGTTTTGAAGTCCCGTCAATCCAAAAAAGTGGTTTGTCACAACATGGTCTGTTTTTGTGTGCGTGTCTATCTGTGAAGAAAATATCTCAAGAACGAAACTTTTTTTTTTTTTTTTTCAGATCTAGGAAGTACAAAATTATATGTCTCCTGTGCTCAAAATCAGAGATATTTATCTTACAGGAGCCATATCATTTTGTATGAAGCGAATAAATTTTATTATTGACAAATCCTGGTACAATCACATGTACACTTTGCGATATGTGTATAATTCCCACTAATTGAAGATGGCCAATTAAATTCAGGCCGAAACGTCTTATTCTGGGAGTTTTATTGAACCTAGAGCATTCCAATTTGATATCTTCATCTCCTTCATTATAATGACGCCACAGTCACAACTTCAAAAGCAACTTAATTTTTTTTTTACTTTCTCTTACCTCTATATATGTATATGTTGTATTCTGTTACCATGGCAACCATTTCAATGTATGTATGTATAGGTATAGAGAGAAAGTATTGGATTCATGTCAAAAATTAGATGTCGAGATTTTGACGGATATACACGTTTTGAGGTCCCCTAAATCCAAAAAAGTGGTTTTCGCGACATGGCCTGATTGTGTGTGTGTCTGGGTTCAATTTAAAGCATGAAGGAATTGAGCTAGGAGGTTGAAATTTTATATTTAAGTTTGTCACCCTCCTGGACCGTGAAAATAAGCTTCTAATCAAAATCAACCAAAGAGTACTAGTACTTTACTGATGTACTTTTTCAGTTTTTTTTTTCGTTTTTCTCAAAATTCGCTCCAACGATTTTGTTTAAAAGTCAAAAATCAATTATTTTTTCGATGCTCTTTAAAATATATTTTTTTTTGTATTTACTCTTGCATACTTTAGGCTGATTGGACTTATCCCTAATCCAACATTTGCTACAGTCCTGGGGAGTTTTCAATTAAAATGTATATTCTCATTTTGCCATTGAAATCTTCTGAAGACCACTTTATTCCTGTACTCCATAGGAAAGATAGAAGAAATGGTAGCCATGGTAACAAAATATAAATATGTTCCCATTATAAATTTTACATCTTGAAATTCGAATGTACCGTACTCTCGGAAACTAAATACATGTCGACACAAAAAATCTGGTGTGACGAGCACAGCACACAACTTTCTCTTACCTTCGGTATTTTATTCTAAAGTTGTATTCTGTGCTTGTCACACCAGATTTTTTCTCTTTAAGTCTAATAACGAGATCGTCTTTAAAATAAAAATGAAAATTTGATGAAATGTTAAACAAAAAGGAAAATTTGTTAGACCAGTGGGTTGGTCAACCTTTGGCCTTCGTTCCTGCTTACGCCTCCTGAATAAATAAATTTCTCATTATTTTTTTTTTTCTTTTCTAATTCTTTCATTTCATCTGGAATAGAAAAATTAATTCCCCAAAATAAACATCTCTTCAAATTAAAATCAGTTCATTACTAATCAATAATTTTTTTTTTTCTAATCTTTGAGTTATATGTAAATAAGAAATCACTTTCTATAAAAAAAAGACTCTAAAGAGCTTTTCTAATTTAGATACTGCTCCTTTTATTATTTTTTTTTTTTTTCAAAAGATAAAATCTTAACGGAAATTAAGAAAGCATATTAACTTATGGGAGCTGGCATTTAGTAAAAAAAAAAAAAAAAAAAGTTTCATCAAAATAAAGGTCATACGATTTTTTTCACTTATCTATTTACCTCTCCCGCTATTAAAAAATATAAAAAAGAAATATGAGAAGGGGATTTATCTAATCCCTCCTTGGTAGTCATTTTTTTTCGGGGCACACACACACACCATAACTCAGAAAAATGATCTGATTTTATATTTATAAGTTTTTTTAAAATAATCTAAATGGCCTTATTTTCCGTTTTAGCACCTTTCAAAAAAAAAAAAAAATTAAAATATCGAAAAGTTTTTATATAACATAAATTTTTCCCTTTGATAAATCGTTACGGCGACTTTTGTTAGAAACATTTTTTTTTTTTTTTTAAAGAGACAAAATAATTCAAAATGGCGTTTCTTTTTTTTTTTATTTATAATAAAAAAAAATATAAAAGAAAATTGTTTTTGTAATAATCGGGTCTCTTGTCTTTCAAACAGATATAATAAAAAAAAAAATAACTTTTTTTTAAGTATTTTTTTTTTTTTTTTAATTCCTCTCCGATTTTATCCAAGATGTTGCCGACATGTTGTTTTCAATGCCAGAGATGTTTATGAAGTTTCTCTGACAGACACAACAAAATATTTTCTATTATTAATTCACTTTAATGAAATTTACTTTTCAAAGATATTTTTTTTTTATTAATAAATAATTCATTCTATTATGAAATTAGTTAAAATATTTTACTTGTCAAAAACATTTAATTCTAAAATTTTATATATTATAATTAGAGAGCGGAAAAAAATATTATTTTCGGAAACAAGTCGCCTTTAAAGTATATTCTTTTTTAATCCAAATAGTCTAAAAGTCGGTGTTAATTTGAACAATTAATAATATGAGAAAGTAAATGAAATAGAGAGCTTATCTCTAGAGATTTAAGAATTCGGATCCCAGGCAGTCCGATGAATATTTATTTATATCATTTGGATACCAATGGTTTGAATAAATGTGCGTATTTTCTCCATAAACTTAACGATTTATTCCAGGATATTTAACTTCTACTATTGTTCGAAATATTGTTTTTTTTTTTTTTTGTATAGCTGCCAGCGTGCTGGCCTTCTATACCAAGGGTCGCGGGTTCTGGTCCCAGGTAGTCCGATGATTTTATTTAAGCCATTTGGATACTAAATGGTCTAAATAAATATCCCAGGACCCCAAAATATATGCATAGTTTAGTCTTACCATATATGCAATTCTCAATCGGAAGATCACTCTTTAATGGATAGCAGGTTCTTAAAGCAATATTTCTATAAAAAACATAAATATTTTTCATTTTCAGGATTTTTATTCATTTAATGACTGTGTGTGCACAAACAAACTGGTGGTATATGTGCACACACAGTCATCAAATGAAAAATATTTGTTTTTTATTGAAATATTGCTTTAAGAACCTGCTATCCATTAAGGAGTAATCTTCCAATTGAGAATTGCGTATGATTCTCTTACAACCTCCAATTATCGATATCTTACCATATATGGCCTGAGTTGCCGAAAGACTGTGTATATGTGTATGTGTGTGAGTGTGTGTAGGAAAAAAAGAGTGAGTGTTTAAAAAAAATATTTTTTAATTAGGCCTACCATTTTCCTAATAGAAACTTGATTGAAAAAATATAAGGCTCTGCCTCCATCCTTATTTGAGATTCCAATTTGGAGGCCACTCATACTTGCCCTTAATGAGTTTATTTCTTATACGAAGTAATCATTTGTTTATTTTTTTTTTTTACGTATAATGATATCAAGGTTTCTTACTTTCCTGGATTAACTCATTTATCTCCGTAGTTTAGTTTTATTTGTGCTTTTAAAGCAAGGATTAGATCTGTCCTCTTGACCTAGGCTATCTCCAAAAAGTAAGAGCCCTTTTGCAAGTGATATAAACAGAATAAAACATCCCCTGGCCCAATTCGCCTTTTTTACGATCAGACGCTGCTGATGTGTTCCTAGATTGACTACGGACAAAAATAACATAAAACAGGGTAATCATTTTTTTTTTTCATTTGATTTTAGGTATTTGTCAATTGGATAATTAAACAGCTTTCAAATTTTGTTTTTATAACCAAAATATAATAACATGATTTTTATTATCCAATTATTTTATATACTGTATATCATTGTCTGTTTTTGAAAAAGTTAATGCATAATATCGGAATGAAACAAGGGCATGGAAGGTCTTCAATGCGGATATGCCTCTGGTACTATCTTTGTTTGAATTCCAACAAACAAATTCTTTCTAGATCATCTTATTTTAGTATGTCATTTGAAATTCATTCAACCAACTCCATCATTAAAATTCATCTTAAATTCACCTTTATTATCATCTACCAGTCAAAAATCAATCAAACAATTTATCTCATATCCTTATGTAAAGGCGGCTACACACGTAACTGCAAACTTGACAAGCATGTACGTGCTATCTTTTTGTACAAGCAAACTGTAGCGTCTGTAGAAGAATTTTGCGCAAGCATTTTAATTGTGCAAGCCGCTTGATGCTCGATTGAGTTTTAATTATGCACAAGTATATTTGCGCAAGCAAAACTCTCCGCCATTTTATAGACCTCTTGACATCTAATATATATTAATTCATTTAAAATTTCATTTTAAATATTAATATTTATTGTGCCTCTGGTTAAAGCAAGTGAGTATTTCTTTTTATCTTCGAATAAATAACCTTCCGAATTTGACATTTTTAGGTTCATTTTCGGCATAGGCTGTTTCTTGTACAAGCATGCTTGTGCCGTGTGGTGCCGAACTGAATTTGTGCATGCTTGTACAAAAAATTTGCACATGCATGCTTGTCAAGTTAGCACGACTGTAGGGTAGCCGCCTTAATAAGAACAATTTTATTTTGTTCTTTATTTTGTTTTGCCCGACTTGTGTTTTAAACAGTATCTAAAGAGATTTAATTTTTTAAAGTTTATATTCACATATAACATGTATAATTTTTTTTTCGTATTAATATTTTTTTATCTCTCTATCGACTGTAGACTCCCTTAAGGGTTAAACTGTGTCAGGGCTTTTCTTTCGTACAAGTATATTTATTAACAATGGCAATCGAGCGGTGTTCCACATGCTGCTTCCATGGCCCACCCATCCACTTGCTTGGCTGAATCGGTCTCCTTGACTATTTTCCAAACTTGCTCCAAATTTTGTTTATTAGTAATTTTATTTACTTCTCTTTTGACTTTTGTTAAATTTAATGTCATTTTCGGCAGCTAGGTCCCAATCGATTGATAACCAATTCAATTAATTTTTCTCGTTTGGGATGGAAACCAAACCCTCGGCCCCTAATACTAGTTGCTAATTCTTTAATTCTGAGTCAGCATTGTATTTGATGAAACAATATTAATAATTTTGTATTATGTATTTTATAAATATGTATATTCCACTGTTTTTTCATTATTATTTATTCAGGTATATTATATAATGGGTTAAATTTATAAGTTATTTTATAAATAATTAAAGTATGCACGTTATTATATTAATAGTTAATTAATTTAAATTTTATATATTTTTTCATTATTGTAAATTTTTAACTAGTTAATGTACCATTTAATTATTTATATAATGTTTATCTGAATATGACTAAAAGCGTTCGTTCATTATTTAACACTCCCATCAGGTACAAATTTTTAGATTAAATAGATTAATAATAATAGTCTTCGAGAAAAAATCAAATAGTGATATTTAGGTATGAAAACCACCACATTATTTAAATTTTATTATTAATTAAAGTCTACTGATTAGTAATAATTAACTATTTTATTTATCTCCTGATGACGTTTGCAAAAATACTGGTCGAAACGTTTATAATAATTTTTGTATTGTTAATTATTAAAATAAACTACTATTAATTTATTGATATCAAAATGTCTTATGTTTATAATAACAATTAGTGAAAATTTAACTCTAATTTCACAAAACTATTATAAATCACCAACTTAGAGCCTTGAGTTTGGCATCCAAATTTGCTGCTCTTCACGCTCTGATGCCTAACTAGCAGGCGCTCCAAGAAGTGAATGAAGGAAGAAATTTATACGTAACAATTCACTGATGAGTCTTTCAATTTCACAAAACTATTTATTTCAAATATTATAAACAAGGCTGACCTTCGGAAATTTATTTTCTGACTCTAGTCCTATATCCCATGATGTTATTCCTAGAATTAACTTTCTGGAACATACTGGAGTCTTCTTAATTCCTTCATTTATATAGGCCAGGGGTCGGCAACCTATTTTAAGCAGAGAGCCTGTTTTCCCTTAAATAATTTAAAAAAAAAACACAACGTGTGTATTAGAGCTTTATAAAGATATATTTTTACTAAATAGATTATATTTATAAAAATTAAAATATTAGAATTAGGACTTTTGCTGGACTATACGTATATAGAAGGAACCGGAGAATAAACCAGCCGTTAATGGACGCCTCTCACATCAATTTAATTCGTAAATATTTCGACCGGCATCACGCCTGGTCATCATCAGTACAAAAAAACGTTCGCTCATGCTGACATTAGTCCCCCGCTTCTCTGAATTAGAAATTATTTTTAACACATTGGTTGACACGGGCCCTCCGAAAAATCATTTTTTTGTACTGATGATGACCAGGCGTGATGCCGGTCGAAATATTTACGAATTAAATTGATGTGAGAGGCGTCCATTAACGGCTGGTTTTATTCTCCGGTTCCTTCTATAAAATTAAAATATGTTCAATAAATATATATTCTGTACAGGCTGACACAATTTGGATAAAAGAGCGCGGTTGCCGACCCCTGATATAGACTAACTAAAAATCTTAAACTCCCGGAATCAACGATATGTCAGATTTAAAAGTATATTTTAATAAATTCTCTTAAATATATTCATTACTAATCTTCATATTCTTTTGTTCTAGGTGAGCTGACTTGTCATTTTATCTGCCCTTCACTTTGATCATATTTAATGTAAGTAAATAAATTAAAAATCAGATATTTATATTTAACCACCTTTGAATTTATTTACAAAATATTGTATATTTAGAAATTGAATTAAAAATTCATTAGTACTTTTTAAAAGGTTTTTTTTTTGATACATTTACTAAATTCATGCTTTAACCTAGAAAGCATAAAGCCATTTTATTGGAATTGAAAGCCAACAAACAGCTCGCCTCGCATAAATATATTAGTTACATCTCTCTGTGTAATGTGAAATTTAGTAACTGTATTGATAGTAGAAATAGTTTTTTGATAATAACATAATATATTCAGTTTACAAATAGACTAATGAATATATTCACAATGGGATATTTTCTGTCAGAAAGTTTTGTTTGAATTTAAAAAATTAATTTTGACAAAACAATATCTCTTCTATATAAAAGCTTTTTTTTTTTCTTTTTTTTATTATTTTTGAAATGTATTCAATAAATAGTCCGCATTAGTTTGTTGCACAGCAACTCTGGGGATTTTGCACCAGGCAATTCATTGCCAGCAAAATTTGAACAGACCTCTCAATCACCTTGATCTATACTTCCCCGCCAGCCCAATCCTTTCTTTCTTACGGTACCCCGCCTCATTTCTTTCCAAAATAACTCGACTTTACTCACACTTATACACAGTGTCGGTCCAAGATCAAAAAAATTAGGCCTTGTCTATTCATATACAATCTAATTTTTAGCTTCTCTTACCTATATAGACCTATATATGTATATATAGAAAGTATTCGTTTCATGTAAAAAATTCGATGTCGAGATTTTGATAGTTTTGAGGTCCAAAAAAGTGGTTTTCGACTGAGAACAAAATATCTCAAGAACGAAAAGTGCTAGGATATTGAAATTTTATATTTACGTTCGTTACCTCCCTGAGACGTGACACGAAGCTTTTGAACAAAATCGTCTAAAAAGTACTAGTACTTTACTCAAGCACTTTTTCAGTTATTTTTTATTTTCTCAAAATTCAAAAATCAATTATCTTTTAGATGTTCTTTAAAACGTATATTCTCATTTCGTCCTCGAAATTGTTTGAAGGACACTTTACTCTTGTACTTCATAGGAAAGATAAGAGATATGTATAAATATTTTCTCATGTTTATAAATTTTACAACTTGAATTCTAATTATCGGCAGGAAATAAATATATGTCGACATAAAAAATCTGGTGGGATGAGCACAGAACACAACTTTCTCTTACCAAAGGTAAGTTGTGTGACCAGTCACACCAGATTTTTTGTAATATAATATATTCTTACAATATAAATATATAAAATGCTTCACAAATTTTTATTATTTTTATGCTTTTTTAAAAAATATCCCTAATTATGCCAATCTGGACTTATTGAACTTTTTGAACAAATTTAACAAAAAATTCATTCCTTTTTAATTTAATTTATTTTTTATTTTTTTTAAGCAAAAAAAAAAAACCTGTTTTTGCCAACTCGAGGAAGGAGGCCTTTTCCCTTTCTCTGCAGTCTGTCATATTCTTTTCTCTCTTTTATCAAAAATGAACCAAATTGAGAGTTAATCGATTAGAAACTCATCTTTTTGGAATTTTTATTTATAATTTAATTTTCAATATATAAAATAAAATACTATCTCTTTAGGACATCCCTTGGTCTTTTATCTCCATTTCTGACTACAAAATGACCTCTTTATAGTGTATTGTTGGTGACTAATAAAAAGAGAAAAATGATAATCCATACCCCATTTAAGGCTATAAAAAATTCTATTTATTTATTTAAGTTTAATGTCAACTCGATAGGACATAAATCGTTTTATGATGATTCGAACTGCCTGAAGGGACACAAAGGGATAAAGAGAGCCGCAAAGTTATATGATCTCCCTTGGCAACAAACCCCAACTCAGAGCCAACACAACCATCACATACACCTGTCTAGGAGGGTTTTTCACCCACCGATGGGGTGCTGCTGGGGGTGAAAGCTTTACATCGTTATGCAAAGTGAGAGAGTAGTGTGTGCACCGACATCAGAATGCATGCCAACGACACAAGTGCCCTCTTTTCATTTGATCTTTCTTTGTGTTTGTGTGTGTGTGTTTGTTATGGAATGTTGCTTGACGTTAATGAATAAAAATCTCTCTAACACTTCAAAGTTGAAAATAAAAATTTTAATAATATTCAAATTATAATTAACGAAAGCCAAAGATCCGAAAAAGATCAAGGGCTGTTTTGTTTGACTGAGCGGACTTAGAAATACATCCGGTATTATTTTATACCAAATAAAAAAAAAAAAAAATCATTATTTTTTTCGGCATCTAAGGCCATTTAGACCCCATCCCTATTTATTTCAAATGATTTGTAGTCAAATCAAATGAAATAAATTTTTCTCGCTTGGGACGGGAAGCGAACCCGGGACTCCGGTGCGAGAGGCTAATGTCTTCTCACTGAGCCACGGCTCCCGGGCAAAAAATCATTAAGAATTGGATTATTATTAATTTAAATCTACAGTTTTTAGAATTGGATTATTATTAATTTAAATCTACAGTTTTTTTACTAATCCAAGTTTCTTTCATGTGTGCTCCCTGGTGAATTATTGAAAAACTTCCATTCAGAGTTGGAACCTAAACCGAAAAAGTCTCTATATACCAAAAAATTGAAACATTTTTTCAATATTTCACCTTCTCCTGCTGGAACAAGGGCAGGTTCAGCCAAATGAAGAGCCTTTATATGCTTATCGATCCCGAAGACGTTTCGAGATATTTTTAATTTATCATCCTCAGTCCGAATCGAAATATTGCATAAACGTAGTCATTCAAAATACAGTATTTGAATTTAATTATAATAAATTCAAATGTATATACAGTATACTGTAATGTTAATGACTACCTTTATGCAACACTTCGATTCGGACTGAAGATGAGACATTGAAAATATCTCGAAACGTCTCCGGGATCGATAAGGATATAAAGGGTCTTCATTTGGTGAACCTGCCCTTGTTCCATTCAATAATATTTGAAACTAGTCGCAAAGTCCGCAGTTTATTGCCCAAATTTTATTGCCAATTTGGGATATTTCTTGTTGCAATGCAAGTGTTAAGATGTTAAGGAAGGATCTAGAGTTCGCGCGAAGATACCGACTGGGCACAGCACAAAAGGGTCTATTTATGACTGTTTGAAGGGTCACTCGTAGGCGTCCTCTCTTAGTTTTTCAACTGCTGCGTAGCTCCGCCCCCAGCCCATAGTCAGCCAGAAAGCTGTTTCACAGAGCAACTACCTGCCTCTCTAATTTCCTAGCCAACTTGTTGATTTTGTGTTCCCATTTTGATGAAATTTGATTATAATTAATTTTGCAAAATATTTAAGAGATTCAAATTATTACTAGGGTTAGTTACTCCCTGATCCATGTACTATATGTGTACTTAATTTCAAATAGGTTCATTGAAAATTGTGGATTTCTATAGATCATATACATACATACATACATTTTTCCCATTTCATTTTTATATGTATAGATAGATAGATGATGAATTCATGGATCAAACTCTTTTCTATCCAGGTATCTATCTCTTCAGTATTTATTTTGGAAAATCACACCTCATCCAATCCCGGGTCTGAATCAATTCCAAATTCCTCTTTGATGCATATCAGGACTAAATCTATATAGATAATTAAGTCTATTTGCTCTTAGTAAGAATCCAGATAGTAGCTTCTGTTTACTTTCTAGTTAGATTAATATTTATTCGTGAAATAGTATTATTGATCTAACATAATAACGTTCACCCTCTGAGTGTCAATCCACAATTTCAAGTTCCATCTCAATTAAAATAATATTTCATGATGGGTTCGATATTCGGATATTCATTAGAATTACTGAAGCGAATTTGACACATTGGCCACATTCTTAGAAAGACAATTTATTTATACTGGTTCACTAAAAAATCTCCGAATTAGATTCCTAGAAACGTGTCTCTTACAAAAATTTAACTTCTGCAACCATCCAAAAAGAACAACCCTTATATATATTCATATAACAGCTTCATACACATAAATTTACTTAATTTTGTTATAAAATTTTCCTCTCATAAATTCCAATATTTTTTTATTTAGAACGATCCTAACCTTTTATAGTTTAATGAATTTAGTTATTTTTAACAGTTGGATTTTTTAAATTATTTTAAACCCTTTTTTTGTTTGTTTTAAGGTCCAATTACTTCAAGTCATAATCGTTATTATTTTTCTAGATAAAAATAAATTTGCTAATATATTTAGAGCATAGCTTAAACGGCTTAACGAATCGGAACGTAACTTGAAAAAGGTTAATTTGGATTGGATGAGTTGATTAAAGTATATAAATAGTTATTCCAAAAATATACTAATTTTTTTTTCAACCATAAAATTAATCAGAGATGTACGAATCCTGTCTAAGGAAAGAAATTTTACATATAAAATTTTTGGTCCTTTTGCTCTCCAGGATTATCTATAGTAAAACCGACAAACAATATTTGTTACCACAATTTTTTGTTTATTAAATAAAAATTTTGCCTGCGAGGGGGGGGGGGCGGTGCATGTTAATCTAGGGCTCGTCCTTAGCTCGTTTGCTACGTGTCATTAAGCGAGACGTCAATCAAGCCGTCTGAAGACACGACCTCTGCTTTTGCAGCTCATAGGAGCAGGGGATCCCCACCCACCTTCTCGAAACTTTATTGCATTAATTAATTGATAACTGCATCAATCATGTCACCCCCCGTAGTCGGATTCAAATAATAAACATCAACATTGACTTGAAGGTGAAATACAAAATAAAAAATACAATTGCAAGCAAGTTGCGTAATTCAAATAAACAACCTTATCATTTATCTTGTCTTTAAATGTCAATCAATCTTGTTTTTTTTCTATGTATAATAGTAGAAATACATCTTAAGATTGTTTTCTCTTTTGTTTGTTTGTATTTCGGCACAAGTCAAAAAAGGCATTTCACACGCGATGTGCCGACACGCAAATTATCCCAAATATCACCTGGGATAGGTGTATAGTTAACAGTACTGGTACCAGATACTTCCTGACAAGATGTCAAATCCTCCATTAACCGCATGCACCTGTTACTGTTTCAAACCTTGGAGTTTGCCAAGAAAAATCTCCCCTCTAGATGCTAATTAATTATGTTGCACAGTAATTAACAATAACATGTGAAATGAATATATAATCGTGATGGTTCTTCCAAGAACATTGATTTTTTAGGTCAGATTTTGTGAAATTGAATTATGTCAAAACTGCGAACTGAGGGTCCGTTCCGATCGCAGTGTCTGCACATGCTTATAAATACACGTACATGGGTTGCTCCAGTCAAGTAAAGTCAAGTATTTGTGTGCGTTTACTTTTAAAGTTCCTCTTGATTTTCATATGCTTGAAATATAATGATTTTGCTTTCGGATTCTTCACATCGCCTCCATACAATGTTATCTACTTGGTTAGCTACTATTGCGCGATTACCTTCATAATACAAGTAGCTTGTTGGGTAAATATTATGGAAAAAATTCATTGTAAAGGTTTTATTGTTTTAATCAATTTAATAATGTATCTACCAGTATGACTACCCCACTTCAACTAGTTGAACCGCGGCAACTTGGCTGGTAAAAATTAAAAGTTTTTCCAGAATATATCGAAACGACACATAAGCATATCACATTTTAATTAATTGAAAGTCAATGTTAACATCACAGGACATATTAACTATTTTTTATAAAAATTGCTATGAATTGTTCAGCAATTTTTTTCTCAGAGTCCACCCATCCGAGGTACAGCAGAACTTGGCCTTGCCTATTTACTAGGGTATAGTAATCTTCCCCTTCAGCCAGGTTTTCATAAAGATTCCCCAGTGTTAGGTGATATTTTGACGTTAGTTGCAGTACTATTTTTTTGCCATTTTATTATTATGGTAGTTTTTAATTAGCGACCATATTTTGTATTAATTATTTCTATTAAAAATAGAATAAACAAGAGAAGGAGCAGGTGCACCCAAAAATAAAAATTCTCCGATTCTCTACAATCAAATGAGACGTTTCGGATTAATTCTTATTGACCCATCTTCTGGGAATATGTACCGGAGTTGGTCGTATAATAAAATATAAATCGCACATAAATAATTTTGTTGGTTTCTTGTGTT
>JAKCPI010012848.1:0-17365 GCA_023213315.1 Euborellia annulipes | reverse complement strand
AAACAATTTCTCTTATTTTTTTTTATTTAAATTTTTTGGCCAATTTGATGCGCAAACAAAGTCGCCTATAGATATCATCAGGGCCTGTAATAATAACAATTATCTTTAAAAAATTAACCATCTCAATAAAACAATAACCAAAACATTTTTTAGATACCAAAAAATTATGCCATTCTTAATAAAACAAAATTCATTTTTTTAAAAACTCAAGTTTCTCTCACTTCAATTTCAGAATTAACAACATATTTTCAATCATTTCAATCAGCCCACAGATGTTAAAGAACCTTTCTTTTAAATGGTAATTCTTGTTTCTTAGAGGGGGTGGGGATTTGAAATATCAATATATTTATAAATTATACATAATATAGTTAAGTAGAATTTTTTAATTTCTTGAATATCTTCGATTGCGATTATGTTCACTTTTCAAACGTTTCTTAATAACTAATATAATTTATATCTGGCGTCCGGGGCACATGCCCCACTGCCCCCCCCCCCCTGGCCTCTGGGGCATTTTTTCGCTCTACTAAATTTCCATTTTTATTGTTTTTTTAATAACGATTCTTTAGGCTTGCATTTTCACAATATAAATATATTTTTAAATATGCATTTATTATTATTCTTTTTCAATCAACATCATTGTGATGAATTTTAATTCTCTATACAGATAAGAATAATAAGTAATACCTGCGTATTTAGAATTGATAGAGTTTGAATTAAACATGTTTCAGATAATTTTTATAGTCTTATTGACAAATGTAAAAAAAAAGAGTCTTGAACAATGAATCATAAAATTTTTACTATTTTTTGTCGAATATATTCCCAAACAAGACGTTAGCAGGAAAATTTTTTCGGGGAGAGCTTTGGAACGAGCCCTTCTGCATAAATGATATAAAATATTTTTTCTAATTCCCTACAGCACCTACCTGTCTCGCTATTTTATTTCAAGGGTGGTCACCTCTGGTGCACTCATGATTAATATTAATATAATTATTTCTGAAGAATATGGTTTGTGGATGGGAGCCAGAAAATAAAATCAGATAAAAATAAAATTAATTTTTATCAGATTTTTCTTTATTTGATTTTCGACGTTTCGGATGCCAGTCGCGTCCTTCCTCAGGATCTATAATCAATACATAAATAATTATAATAAAATATCAGCAAAGACAATCATTTCTTCTCTTCATTATTTCTCTATACTCACAATCATTCGATAAACAAATACAGATGGACGTATTTTGAACGAAAACTGAAATCGTACTTGGAATAGAATGAAGAGAAGAAATTATTGTCTTTGCTGATATTTTATTATAATTATTTATCTTATGTCCTGAGGAAGGACGCAACTGGTCCTCTATCCTTATTTCTTGATCAAATTGCTTAAGCTCATAAATTGTCTGAAAGAGCATAATAAATAAAATGAAAGCGCATAAATGGCTTATTTACTCCCCCAGCTAGTGAAGGCCAGCTAGTGTAGTGTCTTTTTATAAAATCTTTTAGAAAATATTTATATATATATTGAATAGCTAACGACTATAATTATGCTGAGGAGTTCATATCTGATGAATACTTGAATTGCAACCTCGAGTTTCAACTGTCAATTTTTCTGTGCACAATGAACGAGTTTTCCATCATGACAATAGAAGAACATTTTGTAAATTCAATATTTCAATGGAGGTCAGAACTCTTCTCCAAAAATAAATTTAGCTATTATCTAAACAATTTGTTGCTTCCTTTAACTCAAATTAATTTAAGTAAGTAATTATAAATATTAATTATAAATTCCTGACTTTTAAAAAAATAATTTTTGTTTTTCTATAAGCTTATTCCATTTATTTTTCTTAGCAAATATTTGCTCTTTCAAGAACAATTTTTAGGCATGCCATTCCAATAATTTATATTTCTGTCAAAGTTTTTGTTATGAATACAATATCTTTACTTTGGACACTGGCCAATAAGAATTGCGAGCACCCGTTATATATGAAAAAAAAATATTAAAAAATTATTTTTAGCCGTGTTGATGGTTCTAATTGGAACCGAAACTGGAATGCAGTTGTCAGCCTATAAATTTCTGAAAAAAAAAAAAAATTACATCATTTCTTATATATCTGATGAAATAATAATTGTCCATAAATGCAAATTATAATACTTGCATCTCTTTTAGTTTTTATTACACTAAGTTGTTCAAATAATTTTTTCTTCAAATAAATCTCAGATCTCTTAATTTTTTCAAAGGCGAGTTTTGACTTGAGAACAAAAAAAAAACTTCTCTATCGTAATTAAGCGAAATAACTGGCGAAGGTAAAAGAGAAGCAGCAGCAGCGAGTGAGGGGTGTGTGGTGACTTTGGGGTGGGGTGTGTTGCTTCTTCGTCTCTTTTTGTAAAGAAACCCCAATCTTTAGCCAACTTTCCACTTGGTCTCTTTTTCTTGAAAGAGTTTCGCTGATGGCTGCAGAAACGATCTTCAGAATAGAGCGGTAATGAACTCCTCTCCCCGATTCCCGCGACTCCTTCAGGAACTACTAGTTCCTGTCCCTGTGTAATTAGCCTCTGTTTGCTAGTCAATGGGCAATCCTTGATAATGGACACTCTCGCCTAACGACCACCAACGAACCGAGGATTCGGAGGGGGCAATTGGATTTATTATGTATGTTATATACATCGGATGCACACCCACCAACGCCCATTCATATTTTATTTATTGTATTTATCTTTGATAAATTCACAAGACACACGTCGCATGAAAATAAGGAAGAAATTCTACTTTGAGTTTTTAAATGGATAGAGGAAGTGAAAATAATTCTAATATAATTGAGAATAAATTCCTTTGGAGATATTCACCTATCTGGAAGATATTTTTTGAATTTATAGGTCACAAGAAAAGAATGGAAATTATAAATTGTTAAAAAAGGCAGGGCTACATAAAAATATAATCAAATAAAAAGAGTCTCATTTTGCCATTGAAATCTTCTGAAGACCACTTTACTCTTGTACTTCATAGGAGATATTGGCCATGGTAACAAAATATAAATATTTTCCCATACTTAAAAATTTTACTTCTTGAATTCTAATACAGTATATCGGCGGAAACTAAATATATGTCGACACGAAAAATCTGGTGTGACAAGCACAGAACACAATTTTCGATTACCGAAGGTAAGAGAAAGTTGTGTGCTGTGCGACAGTCGCACCAGGTTTTTTTTAGAGTCTCGACTTCTGTGGCTTTCGGCGGGCTTTCACCAGCCTTCTTTTTCTGGACCACCCATCCAGGGGTTGAGCAATGTTAGAAGAAAATTTTTACCGATGACCTGACTGCTCTCTGAGATTTCCTGACTTCTTATTCTAAATTAATTAATTAATAATCTCCAGAATACAGTCTTATGGATCTAAATTCCTTGATACTACCCCTCAAAAAGAACGTTAATATATTTAATTTTTTTTTCTTCTTTTCGTTTGTTTGAGAGAAAAAAAGAGGCCCGGTGTCTTTCTTGTCTCTGTGTCAAAGACATAAATTAACCCCGGTGACAAATGTCTCAATCGGTTGAGACCGCCAACGCCAACACCTCGATCGTCCACAGATAGACAGGTGAGGTAATTTAAGGAGCTCCATGGGTGGGATATTAGAATTAAGACAATGGACCTCACCTCCCTTAGGGTTGGGTTACCCTGGACCCTGGACCCGGGTCCAGCTGGCTTATCTTTCTCTCTCTCTCTGCCTCGTTTATCACTTCCCCCACCCTACACCTTCATCGACTCTTTAATTAACTTTATAAAATATAAATAAAATTAGGATCCAGTATATGATAACGCTATCTAATTAAAAATAATTCATAGGTTAAAAAAATAATTTTTGTTATTTTCGTTACTAGTGCCTCAGAGCCTCTCTCCAAGAGGCACTTGAGATTATATTTTAATTTCTTATTTATAAAATTCTTTTTTAGTGAAGTATGATCAATATGAAGTTAAAATCCTACCGTATACTATTAAACGAGCAATGTACAGTCACTTTCCAATTAACCGCCACCCCTAGAGAAAAGAGCCGTGAAGTTAGACAACCAGAGTGTTTAGAAAATAAATAAATAAACCTTTTTTAATATGTCAGTGGAAATACTATTTTTTGAGACAACAATTACAGCAGATATTCGCTCTGGTTGTCTAACTTCACGGCTCCTTTCTCTAGGGGTGGCGGATAATATTGAAACTGACTGTACAGTGAGGGTCAATATTAAGTCCCATCCATACGTTTTCTACTTGTGATTATTTCATTATTTTTATAAAAGAAAATTATAATCTTTATTGGAAATATTCTAGGTTTGAACATATGTAAGCATATCAATTCTCGAAAACGGCTCAAACGATTTTTTTCAAATCTTCCCCCCCCCCCCCCAAATATATACTATTTTCGGTACGACTATGAAATTACGCTAGGTCTCACTTTTGAGAAAAATTCGGGAACAAGTACTTTACTGATATACTTTTTTAGTTTTTTCTAATTTTCTCTAAATTCCCTCTAACGATTTCTCTCAAATTTTAAATATTTCCTAGTTCAGGTATAGAAAACAAATTGTCTTCTGGAAACCTCAAGTACTAGTACTTTACTGATGTACTTGTTTTAGTTTTTTCTAATTTTCTAGAAATTTCCTTTAACGATTTCTCGCAAATATTAAATTTTTTCTATTTCCAACATTATATATACAAAACAAATTACTGTACGTTTGATCTCGTCTTTGGAAAACCGTGAGAACTAGCTTCGGTAATCGAAAGTTGTATTCTGTGCTTGACACACCAGATTTTTTTTGTGTAGAGATATATTTAGTTTCCTTTGATAGGTATATTAAATTTTTTTTTTTTTAGTCATTTCGTTCACAGACAGACCATGCAGCGAAAACCACTTTTTTGGATTCAGGGGACCTCAAAACGTGTATATCAAAATCTCGACATCGAATTTTTGACATGAAACCAATACTTTCTCTCTTGTAAGAGAAAGTAAAAAGCAATCAATTTCGTTTTATTTCATCAGTCCTAATTAGATGTGACAACCAAAGAAATTTTATATAAAAGATATTATTAAATTTTAAGCAATTTCTTTTATTCTGTTTGATTAGAAGAACTTACTTTTTCTAAAGCATAATCTTTTAAGTTATTATATAAAAGAATAAAAAGCTACTTTAGTTAAGGTGAAGAGATTAAGATTAAAATTAACAACTATTTATTCATTCACTTTTTGTACTTATAGGATTACTTTTTATTTTATTTTATTTTTTTTATATTCCAGAAAGTAACGCAAAAAGTAAAGAAAGAATTCTCTTTAAGAATATTAATGAAAAGTTCAAAGAGGTCAATAACGAATAATTTTTTCTGAAATATTTTAGAAGGGGGGCCCGTATATTAAAATCAAACACAACTCTTCCATTATCATTTGCAAATAATAATCCTCAAGGGGATGTCATAAATGGATATTAATTATGCCAAGGAGCGGACGATGCCAAGCTCTCTCTAGGAATTCCAAGAATGTTATTAAACCAACATGCCAAGCCTTCAGCATATTTATTTTTATTATTATTATATATATATAATAACAATATTTACGAGAAATTCGAATTTAACTCTCTCTTTAAGACAGCTGGTCAGTGTTTAATGCAAAATTTGTATCCAAATAAAGTAATAACCTTTATATAAAATTATCCTATTCCTAATCGTGACTGTTTTTATTTTATTATCGAATTCTTTTGTTATTCTCACGAATTGTTTCTGGAGTTTTTATTATGAGGTAAAAATATTGAACAAATTTATAAAGTTCAAGAATTAGCTACTTGCAAATGGATTTCTTTATTTAAATAAATTTAATCAAATGGTGATGGCACCTGGGGAGAGAGAACAAGGTCTTCTGAATTTGAACAGTGGCGGATTAATTAATTTTTTTTTCAATTTGTGTTTTTTGGCTTTCAAGATCATGATTAATATTCTATTTATTGATCGACAGAAAGGAGTGGGCATCCAAAGAAAAAGTCAAAAAGTCAAAAATTTTTTTCTTTTATTTTATTTTTTAGATTTATTTAATGTCTTTTTCAGCATCTGAAACCAATTAGAGCAGTGTTTTCTAAACTGTGAGGCCCTAGGGATGCGCGGACTAGTCTAAAGGGAGGCGCGAGTATTAACCACAGTGAGCAATTTTTCAAATTATTGCAAGTTTTATAAATAAAATAATAAATAAAAGAAATATTTTTATAAAGTTTGAAGGGAAACTTCAATTTTTAATATATGTCAGGTGTCACAGTTTTTTGATAGAAACATTTAGATTTCTAATTATATATATATTTTTTTTTGCCTTTGTATATAATAAATTTTTTAGAAATATAAATTTTTATTTGTATTATTTTATAAAATGGAGGGGGGGGGAGGCGTCATGCGATTATTAAATATTTTTAAGGGAGGCGCGGTACCATAAGTTTGGAAACCACTGAATTAGACCCAGAGCAGAGGATAAAAAAATAAAATATTTTTTTACATTCATAATCTCCTATTTCTAGAATTTATAAAATAAAATTGATTATTTTTTACCAATAACTCTTGTAATTAAAGAAATATATAAATTCGTCCAATCTTGTAGTTATAAAATTCTAACATTTGGCTTATCAGCGTGTTGAACGTCCCCCGGTAGTCATCGGTATGTAGGGGAGAGGGCGGGACATTGGGACACGAGGCACATTGGGACATTCGAATTTTAGCTCTACTAAATGTGCCCATTTTATTATAGAAAATTTTTCTTAATAAAATGGGTACTTAATGCACCCTAACGGTCAAAGAATACAACTCAAACTTTATATTTAGTAGAGCTAAAATTCGAATGTCCCAATGTGCCTCGTATCCCAATGTCTCGCCCTCTCCCCTATATAAATTTAATATACTGTATGTATATGTAAAATTAAAACCCCCAATGGCCTCTGCAGCTGAAAAGGGGAATGGCTTCTCGGCTATACCTGTATTCTGTAATCTGCAATGTAATCTAGCTATACCCCAACAACTACACTATGGAATTTTGCAATTGCTTCACCAGTACAATAGAACCGTTTTTTAAGATTTAGACCCCGTACCTATTTATTCCAAATGATTGGTATCCAATTCAAATGAAATAAATTTTTTCGCTTGAGCCAGAATGCGAATCCTCGACTTTGGTATTGAAATTTAAAACATATTTTCCTTGTTTTCCTCTACAAAAACAAATCAGAGACTTTTTTTAACTCTTTTCGGCTACTGAGGCCATTTAGGGGTATGACTTTATTATATATATTATGAAATTACAAAGTATCGATGGCTACAGGGGGACGTTCCACAAGCTGGGCTTTTCGGGGTCACCAATCCCGAGTTTTCGCCGCGCTTGGCATTGCTTAACAGCAACGATTATGGTGACTGTTGCTCTTCTCAGTTGCCAGGCCCCCCCCGGCAAATCAGAGACTTAATCCTTTGATTAGACTCCTTTAAGTACATGTATTCAAACATTAAAATCTAAGATATGTCAATATTTTGTGATTATAAAAAAAGCACCGGATTCAGTCTTTTCCTTTAATATTTTTTTTTTTTCTAAAAACAAGCCTTTCCTTGTCCCTTTTTCTTAATTGACATTTTTTATTTTTCGTTCCTCATCCGAAAGTTTTGCTTTTAACCTGAACTTGAATTAAATTATAATCAGTTCGCTGCTCCATTATACATTTTTTCCACAATTCTATTCAATTTCAATCTGTTTCAAATGCAATTTGCATTTGTAAAAATGTTCCTTAATCTGACATAAGCCAGAAATTAGAAAAAAACAAAAACAAAAAGCCATTGTTAATTGTTTAACTTAACTTTGTTTCGTTTCATGTAGAGATATTTATCAGAAACAAGAAGTGGGGAGGGGGGATGAGGGAGAACGAAGAAAATTAGCATTCTTTTAAAAAAATTGGATAATCTAGATAAAATATTCTAGGTCTTAAAAAGGAATTCAACAACAGTTTTATTTTTTCAATTCCCTTAAAAGGTAGATTATTAATATAATGAACCTAATTACCAATGAGAAGATCGTACTGCATCTTGCATTTGATCAGCTTGGAAAAAAATAAATTAGCTTTTTTTTAAAGCCTAATAAAGGCAGTAATCGATCTTCTTCAGAGGAAAATATTTATTTTATCTAATTTTATTTTTTTTTTTTTTAATTAGACTAAAATTTATATGTGAAAATATTTATATTATTTTATTTATTTATTAAAATTAAGATGTACATAGAGCTTTTTCAGCCCCTCATTGTGTACAAATATTTAGAAATTAATACATTAACAACAGGGCCGTCTTAAGAAATTCGGCGCCCGTGGGCTACTAGAAATAACGCGCCCCTCTTCCTAAGAAAATACACAGAATGGCAAATGGGCGTTATGCGCATTTTCTCTTTTGTGCTTCTGCTAGAATTTTATCAATAATAGCATAATATGTGTTTATTATTAAAATACAGGGCCGGAACTAGGAGATTTTTTAGGGGGGCAAAATTTAATTTGCCGCCCCTCCTTAAAATTTTTCTGCGAAAATTTTTTTTTTTTTCGCGGAACCAAATTTTCCCATCCGAAAAAAATATTTTACCTTTTTTTTAGAGACGCAAAATTTGCCGCCCCCTGATATCTGCCGCCCGGGGCACGTGCACCCACTGCCCCCCCCTAGATCCGGCCCTGTTAAAATAATACAATTTACGTTTAGATAAATAAATACGCCCTGGTCGCCTCAGTGACGTTTCTGTTTGTCTCTTTTTTCTATGATCGATATATAATAAGTGATAAGTGATAAGTGATAAGTGATAAGTGACAAGAGATAAGTGATAAGAGATAAGAGATGTGTTAAGTGATAAAAGATAAGAGATAAGTGATAAGTGATAAGAGATAAGTGATAAGCGATAAGAGATAAGTGATAAGAGATAAAAGATGAGATAAGTGATAAAAGATAAGAGATAAGTGATAAGTGATAAGAGATAAAAGATAAGAGATAAGTGATAAATGATAAGTATCTCTTATCTTTTAACACTTAACACTTATCTCTTATCACTTATCACTTATTCTTATCACTTATCTCTTATCATTTATCTCTTATCTTTTATCTCTTATCACTTATCTCTTATCACGTATCACTTATCTCTTATCTTTTATCTCTTATCTCTTATCACTTATCTCTTATCTTTTATCTCTTATCACTTATCTCTTATCGCTTATCACTTATCTATTATCTTTTATCTCTTATCACTTATCTCTTATCCCTTATCACTTATCTCTTATCACTTATCTCTTATCTTTTATCTCTTATCTCTTATCGCTTATCATTTATCTTTTATCGCTTATCACTTATCTCTTATCTTTTATCGCTTATCACTTATCTCTTATCACTTATCGCTTATCTCTTATCACTTATCTCTTATCTCTTATTACTTATCTCTTATCAATTATCACTTATCTCTTATTTCTTATCACTTATCTCTTATCTCTTATCATTTATCTCTTATCTTTTATCTCTTATCACTTATCTCTTATCTTTTATCTCTTATCACTTATCTCTTATCTCTTATCACTTATCTCTTATCGCTTATCACTTATCTCTTATTTCTTATCACTTATCTCTTATCTCTTATCATTTATCTCTTATCACTTATCTCTTATCACTTATCACGTATCTCTTATCTCCTATCACTTATCTTTACTTGTCCAAAATTTGCTGCTAGTAGGTCAATATTGAAATAATAAATCGTTTTTTTTTTCTAGTTTTAATAAAAAAATTTTTTTTACTATAATATACCAGGTAGTATTGTCGTTTTGGTTCCCGAGGGTATTTTTTTATTTTTCCCCTCTTTGAGTGACCCTTGATCTCCCCTAAAGCTACAACTCGATACATGCATGTCCCCTTCCAAGCGCATTGTCCAGGAATGCAATTTCCAGGCGGCGATGTCTGTCCGTCTCTCCGTCCCTCTTTTCTTTAGCTTAATATCATCCCCTTTTCGCAACTGATGAGAAGCTCTTGTTTAAATGTCGCACACACAAAGTTATCTTCTTCTTCCCCCTCCCCATCATCCTGCTCTCCAACCCCTACTTCGGGGGGTTGTTTCGTCATCCGTCCGGCTCTTTTCTCTCATATACAGTACGTTGATAAAGTTTTGTGCAAATCTTGAGCTAAACTTTACCCAAGATAAAACTTCTACACCCAACCTCCCTGATTCATTTCAACCCCCCCCCCCCCCTTTCCCTCGCCCTCTCTCATTCCGTTAAGCCATATTCTCTGTCTTTCTAATTTATTATCGATATTAAAGAGGTTATTAATTTATATTAATTAACATCAAAATTCATGCAGGGAAATTAAGAATTAAAATGGTATCTTAGAGAAATTTCAGAGAGAGGTTTTTTGAGGCTACAAGAAAGAAAGTGAACATTGCCAGGAGACATGTCACAAATATTAGGTAGACCTAATAATAAATCTGGTGTGATGGTCTCACATCAAACAACATTCTCTTAACTTCGACAATTGAAAGTTGTGTTCTGTGCTTGTCACACCAGATCTTTTGTGTCGACATTTATTTAGTTTTCTCTGATACATATATATTTTTGGTATACGAGGTTGGCACGCTAGCCCCTACACCAAGCCCCGAGGGCTATAGATGTATTAGAATTCAAGATGTAAATTTTATAAACAAAGAACAATATTTCTATGGTGATGGGTAGGCAGCCAGGATTAGAAATAAAACACGAAATTTTATCTCATTCTACTCGTCGACGTTTCAGATGCTAATCGCTCCCTTCCTCAGGACCTGGTCGACAATTTTTAATTTTAGAAAAATAAAATATATATTGCAATATACATAAATATTGGAATTTATTAAAAACTTCTCATTTGCTCAGTAAGTAGCAAATGAGAAGTTGCAATGGTAGAATCCATTTAGCGCTTATTTATATATTCTTTGTATATTAACTTATTATTATTTTTCTTAATCTCTTAATTAAGTGCAATCACCTTTTTATCGTGCCAACCGATATTTTATTGGAATCAGCATTTAACTAAAAACAAACTCATATTTTTATTTTTTATTATTTAATTTTCGTTAATTAATAATTAGCTATCGAGGTTGACTCTATGACAGCCGTGTAACGACTAAGTCACAGCCCGTCTCGACATATATTTATAACCTCGGATCAAGCCCCTCCCCCCCTCAGCTCCGTTCAACACAGCGGTCAAGCGCCAACTAGTGGTCAACTCGCCAAGCACCCTTTTATATGGCGACTAGGCTCAGCCCCCGGCTCGCTTGTGATTGGCTGAGCTCAGAGTCCTATTGCCATCTATACTAACGAGATTTATTATGACTTTTTGACCTTTTCTCTTATAAATATTCCCCCCAGATTATTATCAATCGATTCTGCACTGTTTATACCTCTACTGAACGCCAATAACCACTACAAACAACCAAAGTTAAGTCAGCTCTCCTTGACATAAGAAGCGAGGCGATTCCCGCCTTTTTACGTCCTATCTCTCTCTCGCTCTCTCTCATTAGGATCTATGAGACCTGCTGTTATCCTTCTCTCCTGCCACCCGCTATACTTACCGGCCCTTGCGGTAATATATTCTGCATCTACTTTTTATTCCGCGTCCGCCGATATATGGTGATCATAAATGGCATCAAGCCTTCAAGCCATATTCGCCTCTCAAACTACGTTAAACCACCGATTCAAAGAAAACGTCATTTCACAGCCTCTCTTGAGATGTATCCCGTGCCACTTGATGTTCAACAATTGTCGGACCAATCTGCTTTCAAACAAGCCCCTTACTGTCGATATCCATCAACACAATTATTTCCTGCACCCTCTGAAAGTTAAGTTGGCTTCTCTCAAGCTACGAAAATGACCAGTTTTTCCTCTTTTTGGGTCACTTCTCAATCAGCTACATCCCCGCTCATGAGATTTCCTCAAAGTATTTTTCAAGCCCGTTCCAATGCGCCATCTCCGAAGCCGATCCCCCCAAGGGTTTAGACGCTGTCGTCTCCCAAAGCCGTTTTATTGAAAACAGGCAACACGAGCCGATATAGCGAGTTCCTTCCCGCCTTCTTTTGCTCTGTGCGCAGGCTTTCTCTTTCAGGCCTATAGCATACAAATATAGCCTGGTTGCACGCCTGCCGGACAGACCCGACCGGGGCATTTCTACGCACTCTCTGTGTCGAATTTTTTTAAGTTTTCTTCAATCTCTTTGCCATTCAGAAGAAGTTTATTTTTATTTTTTTACACCTCAATCAACGACTCCGGTCCTTGTCCTCTCGTCTGGCCTGCTGGTGTGAGTGCCCGCACCCATCCTTCGACAACCGGGCTCTCCTCTCTCGTCCGTTCCTGCTGGTGTGAGTGCACGCACATATCCTTCAACCAACTGGCCTACCTCTCTCCTCCGAGCTTGCTGGTGTGAGTGCCCGCACACATCCTTCAACAACCTGGTGTGAGTATACGCACCCAGCATTCCACAACCTGGTGTGAGTGGCCGCACCCAGCCTTCAACAACCTGGTGTGAGTGGCCGCACTCATCCTTCCACAACCTGGTGTGAGTGGCCGCACCCATCCATCAACAACCTGGCGTGAGTGCACGCACCCATCTATCAACCACCTGGCGTGAGTGCCCGCACCCAACCATCCACCACCTGGTGTGAGTGCCTGCACCCATCCTTCAACAACCTGGTGTGAGTGCACGCACCACCCTTCAGCAACCTGGCATACCTCTCTCCTTCGAGCTTGCTGGTGTGAGTACCCGCACCCATTCTCGACCATTCGGTGCCCGCTATCCTGGTTTTCCTGCCGGTCCAGCGACTCTTCCAGCAGCCGTCATCCATCTCAACCAAGTAACCTCTACGTTTTTTTTTCTTCCTATCTATACAAAGCATTCCTTAAACAACTCCAATCTTTTCTTAGAATTCTTAAGTCTCTTTTAGAATCGGCTCGACTAATTTATTTTTTTAATTAATTTACGCTATATATACATCTTTTTACCTTATTTCATTATTAAATTTCTGAAGCTTGACCCTTTAAAATTTAATCTGTTGGCACTACTATATCATCTCAGTTGCAAAGTAGTTACTCCCTAGTTACACCTAAGCATCCTCAGCGCGCTCTGGGAGCGAAGCAGCAGAGCGCGAAATTTAAATTGTATCAAACAATAAAAAATTTTAATTCTGTCTTTCTGTCAATAAATTGATGTTTCCACACACATGCTCTTTTATTTACTCATTGAGCCATTAGCATGTTACATGGTGGAGGAGCTGGGATCAGTTAATTGCTAATTAATCAGCAATTAATTGGTCCAATGGGGAACATCAATAATAGATTAACGTCACCTTTTCAAGGCTTCAGCCTAAGATGTAATAGTTGTGTCAATGGACTTTGTTTAGTGACAGCCGCACACACCATGCTAGCTTTTATTTTAAATTTCAATTTCTAATATTAAGTATCAAGATGATCTAGCGCAACAATTCATACTACATCCTGCAGTAAACAGATTTTAGTTATGTTAAAATTTTACTTGTGGGTTCCCACTGAACTTTAAAACAAAATTTTTTTCTTATCTTACACCCCTTTTCTTGCTACTTTTTGAGTATAAATCCGCATGTTTCTGCGACACCTATATCGAGGCCCACCTTTCTCATGCAATCTATCATGTCTTCTGGGGTAGGTATTGAAGCGGGGGCTCAAGCCCCAATTCCCACGGTCCCCACTGGGATGACAACTACAATCGGTGGTGATGACTCGATGTGGAGTATGTTCCAGGCTGTGCTAGCGAGAATGGACCAAAATCATGCAGACATGCTAGCGTATTTCCATCAAAATCGTGTCGAACTCGGTAATAAACTTGACCAAATCCCGGTGGAGCTGCGGGCAGAAAGGTCCAAACTTAAGAATGAATTGAAAGAGGAGTTGCAGTTGGACTTGGCTAACCCCCAAGACCATTTGAGTGAGAAATCTTGTCGTCCCGGCGCAAGTGTCGCTGCCAGTGATGTTCCCTATATCTCTCCACAAACAGATATGATTAATAAAAAGTTAGCGTTGGCCCCAGTGGAGTTTATCGTGGATAGCGACGATATAGCCAGCCCAATTTCTCCCTGTCAGGTGATTCCGCCACCAATCCAGTTAAATAGTCACCTCGCACCTTCTTCTATCAGTGAGTTTGCGTCCAGTCAAACCCAGTCGATTAAAAGTGTTCAAGTGGCCTCTGTTGAAGCTAATGTGCCGTTTTCAGCAGAGAATGTCCACTTCGCCTCCATTGAAGTCATGGACTCTGACATGGGTGTCCTCTTTGAGCCACCATGCCTCCTTTCCTTGAAGGTGCCTGAAACGGTGAACTTAACTCCCGTCTCTCACTTAGAAGAGCTGGAATACCCCATGGAATCTGTCAGTCTTGTTCTAGAAACCGCTCTTATCTCTGTCCCTTCAGTTCAGTGCCGTCCACTCATTGACTGCATTCAGCCACTCAAAAATCAGCCCATTGCTGCTGGCCTGCCGCTCATTGTCCCGCAAGCCTGTACTATTTGTAAGGTATCCAAGATCAAGTCTATCTTTTCCGCCTATTCGAACAGGAACCTTGTCTCTGAAAAGTTTTCATGGCAACCTCTCATTGCTATGGTTCGAACCGGTTGTTATATAACCGACTCTTTCTCTCAAAATGAGGGGCTGTCTTCGGTCAATGCCACCCTCAAATTGTCTTCTTCCGCTCTGTTGACGGACATGGCCTCGCTGCTTAATAACAACGATGCTAGTGTAATAAATACCCCGAAAAATAGGAAGTTCGTGTCTGAAACAGCCTCATTTGGTGCAATCGTCTCTCCTCCGGGCGATAGAAATCTATTAACGATGGTTTCTGGTGCGAAACAAGAACATCCCTCTGCCCTAGCGCTAAATAATTTATTTTATAATCACAGGGTGCGTTTTAAAGAAGCCTCCCCGTAGCTGCATCTATTTGAAATCTCCCTCGGACTTGACATCAACTCCCGGATTTGACCTCCTTACCTAATTTGTATCTAGAAAATTTTTTTATTAAATTGGTCGTCTCTCGAATAAAGAATTGTAGCCTCGTACATAGAATCTGTTGATCAAGTCTCCTGAAACCACCCCTCCTTTCTTACCAATTTCGTTTTTTTTAGTATAGAATGTTACGCTGATCAAGTTCAAATTATTAACAAATTTTCTCTGTCTTTTGAAAGAAAAAGAAAGAGTGTGTGTGTGTTTTCGGGGTCTTGCTTAGAATAATTACTTAACGTAGTTTCATCGATAACTCATTTCTATACATATGATCTAACAGAGACCAAAAAAAAAAAAAAAGAAAGAAAATTCATTGGAGTTGAAAAAGAAAATTATATTAATAAAACCACTGGTAAAGTCTACCGCATACAATTTTTTTAGTCCATTTAATTAATAATGTTAACAAATAAACATTATTACCTTTTAATATCGAAAAGAAAAAATCTCCCTCTAGAAAAAGATAATTGTCTGCTGCAAATCAGGAAAAAAATTGTATTTAAATAAAATAAATTAAAAACTCGCCAATCAATTATCAGTAAATACAATTGAAATAAAATGATTTCTCCATGTTGCGAGTAAGACAATTGCTTCAATTGTAGATTCTTTATTTTTTCTGATTTTTTTATTGCTCTCTATGAATACAATTCATAAATCAACTCTAATTTCTAAGAAAGGGTTTACTAATAAATTGCGTATCCCCTTATCCTTTCAAAAAAATTTTTTAGCGTCAGAGGCTAATGCAATTTTACTTTAACAAAAAAAAAAATATTCAATTTTTATGTTAAAAATCATAAAGAAATGTATTTGAGCTTGTCTAATTCAAAAAAAACTGACTATAAACAATGACTGTTTAAAGGGCAAACAAAAAAAAAAAATATGGTAATTTTTTTTACTAAAAAAAAAAAGAAAAATTTGTGTTTTATTTAGAAAAAGTTGCAAACATACTGATAAAAGGAATGTTTTGTAGTTGTAAAACCCCTTCCCCAGTGAAGTGTTGTGCACCAAGTGATAATTTTAAGGAAGCCCAAGAGGCTTTGTCGTTTCAATTGTTATTTTTTTTATAGTCTTCTTCATGTGTTATGATTTTATTTCGTTAAATTATTTTCAATAATTGTCATAGAGTTCAGAAGGAGCACTTGAACAAAGTGGCTTCTCACTAAAATTTATATATATATTATTCAATGTCTGGGAAACCAAAAGCTTGTGCCCCTGGTGCAGTAAAGCTAAGATAATGGAAACCCGCCCAAAATTTCTATTCGAAAAAAAAAGGAAAAATGTCCTTACAATCAAGAATCTAAAAAAAAAAACTAATTGAACATTTGTTGAGGTTAGAAAGCTTTTATTTTATGTTGAAGTATGGAATAATTGGTTATACTCTAGTGTATGAAGTGGAATGAATTATTGTGCGTAGCGAATATTTATATTAGTAAAACGGATGATTTGCTTGCTCTCTATCTTGACAGGGGCAGACTCACATTTGAAAGAAAAATAAACCCGGCCAAAGAGCCAAACCTTAAATAATAATGAGCATTGCTCAAGGGTCAAAGAACCCAAACTTGTGCCGAGAATCAGGAAAGTTACCTCTAGAGAAGGAACTGATCCGAAAGATTCCGACACCCCCCTTATATTAGCATCGTGTTGGGCCATCAAAGAAAGGTCGTCAACACCATGCATTATCTTTGTGGAATTAGGTGGGAATGTTGTGTCTGACCTCTCGTATGAGTATGAGTGGCAACCTGAATCGACGTGTAATTATAATAGGACCGACGTTTCGGTAGTTCTTCTAATTTTGTATCAGTAGTAGAGTCAGTTTAAGGAAAGATTTAAAGTCAGAAAAAAAATGAATATGAGTACCTAGTATTCAAGGCAGTCGGTGAACAAATGTCAATTAGAATGAGAAAATTGTTGTTTGGTGTCATTATAAAAAGATAAAAATGGGTTCGAGAACTTAGCATTGTCCCACTATGTATGGCTTAAGCTTATGGGTTCTCACTCTGGATTTTACTATTATGTAAAACAAAAAAAAAAAAAAAACAAAAAAATATGTTCTGATAATTAGTAACTTAGGTCAAGAAAAAGAAAATTTTTTTATTTATTTACAAAAAAAAAAATTTTTTTTAACCCCGCTTCTTGGATGCAATGGTAGAATCCATTTAGCGCTTATTTATTTATTCTTTGTATATTAACTTATTATTATTTTTCTTAATCTCTTAATTAAGTGCAATCACCTTTTTATCGTGCCAACCGATATTTTATTGGAATCAGCATTTAACTAAAAACAAACTCATATTTTTATTTTTTATTATTTAATTTTCGTTAATTAA